>NTHP01000033.1:1314355-1368017 GCA_003416845.1 Oplegnathus fasciatus
ACCCTGTAGTAAAAAACTGCGTGTTTTTATATGATTGCTATGTGAAAATTAAGCTGCATCTTGATTTTTGTTTTCATCTGACCATAGGATCACAGGCAACGCTCTCTTTGACCAAGCAGCAGGGAAAGCATCGCCTGGCATAATGAATCCAGCCCTGATACGCTTCAGCAGCTACATCACCACATGCTTCCTCCATTACTTGTATAAAAGTGGTATGGACGCATGGTGATTTTCATTCATATACCTTCCCACACCAACCCTTTATTCCTGAAGGCTTGACTGCTAATTGAAAAGCAACAGGTGTTTTCCCATGTGAGGAGTCAATGGTGTAATTGGGGGGTTGACTTTGGCATTCTGAATGGTGGTGTTTTCACGTGAACACATATTCTACCAAACGTAGAGCTTAGAATGGTTTTGGTCACTGTGTCTCAAATTCCACTGTCACAATTGAGAAAAACCGAGGTGGTGTTTCATAGCCATTCTGTGCTAATAATATACAATATAACTTTATCGTTTCCATAGTTTCAAAACATTGGAAAATGTTCATCTCATAGACCCTTTCAAATCTGCAAACACACAAAAATGTGACACTAAACAATTCAGTTGTATGCTTTTGTTATCACTGCTCTATTTTACCGTAATCTAGCATCTAAAGAGGAGGAAGAATCTCATGTACTGTGGCAATATTAAGACAATAATGCTGCAAATTGAGGGACCGTCCCTAAAGGTGAACTATGTGCTCATGTATCACAACTATCTGAGCTGAAACTAACACTGGGAACATAATTTATAGATATATTTTAATTAAATGGAATTATTAAATTTGTTACAACACAGTACAACACATTCAGAGCCTATTTACAATGTATTACTTGCACACACACTTTGCCCTGCATTTTCAGCAAGAACATTGTCACAAGAAAATTGACAATAGCGACAGCTGGCTGTCAAACATTTAGTGACAGATATCAACTAACACATGCAGGGTGTGATAAAAAGGAGAACGCTTACATATGCAAACGGCTGTCGACCTTACAGTTAAGATGAAACCATGAACATGTGAATTACACGTGTGATAAGGCTTCTACATACGCTGGTGCCTGTTCAGCTTACATTTATGTATGGACTCTGATCCAGCCAATTTAATATTTTCCCTAGAGGTGAAATCCAGAAGAAGATGTTAATACATGTCACCTGAGCAGGCTGCCACTGTAAAAGCAAAACTTTATCAGTTCAGATTAAAGCTTCGGTGGTGCAAATGATACCAGTAGTGACGATACTGTACCACTTCCATATCCTAACAACCACGGGGGAACCACACATGATAGAGTTGTGGAGATGGGTTAATGGGTGTGTTCGGCCAGAGAAGGGCTGCTTCATGACACCAAGGTGGATTTCAGGGTGCAACAGTGTATTCTAGTGGCCAATAGGAAAATCACTGGAAGCATTTGAAAAATGTGCTTAAAATATTTTTATGGGGCTTCACTGCGTGTTTGAATGTTTAAAAGTATTTAAAAAACAGATTAAATTCTTCAAATTATCTTGATAATTGTAGCAGCACAGTGACCTCAGGTTGATTTCTGGTACTACAGGTTTAGATAAAGTTTGTTTTTTTGTCTTCATTGTCCTTTTGTTGTGGGGGACCATCCTGAAGAGGCTCAGATTATTGACACCAGATTAATTAATAATGCATCACCATTGCTGCTAAGGTTCAACTTTTAGCTAAACTGACAAAACCAATTGGTAATGCCAGTGGTGTAGTGTTATGCTACAGTACAAGTGAATCTCATGAAAAGAGACTACAGAAGAGATGAGATTTGGGGTGTGTGGTTTAGAAGATATCATATATGGTATATATACAGTATTTATGGCTGAGTCCATCCATGCAGAAAAAACAATCCCAAACTCAGAGGCAGAGGCACACACATACCTGCACGCATGGTCACTGCACACATTCACCAGAAAACGCTCAGCCATTCATTCACACAGCCCCTCTCGCACTATTCCACATCATGCACCCGTGCACACACATTCACATTCAATTACATGAATTCCGATGCACTCATGCAGGAGGGCACACACAAACACCCAGCTGCATGCATACAGGTATTTTAGGTGTGTGAGTGCGTGCGTGCGAGAGCTCGGTTTCTAAAAGCAATACATAAATCATGGAAACAATGGCAGCAGTCAATGGTGTGCATGCGTGTGGGGGTGTGGATTCACCCACCAGTACCTACAGTGCTGCCAAACAGGCCATGATGTCACTCTGCTGGCAGGGAACCTATCTCTGAAGATCTATATTCTTTGAAGAATTATTTTTAGCAATGCTAGCGGCATGGCTCTAGGGAGGGCAATGTGGGCCTGTTGGTTGGTCCAGCGCTTTGATCCAGACTGAAATATCTCAACAACTACTAAATGGATTTTCATGAAGTTTTGTGCAAACAGTCATGGTCCCCCAGAGGATGAATTCTACTGACTGGGTGATCCCCTGACTTTTCCTCTAGTGCCACCAGCAGGTTGACATTTTTGGTTTTAAGTGAAATGTCTTGAGAACTCTTGAATGGATTGCCACCAGCGCCACTTGCAGGTCAAAGTTTTGAAAATTTTGTACAGACATTCATGGTCGATTTGCGGTTTTGAGTGAAATGTCTCAACAGCTATCGAATGGATTGTCATGAAATGGTACACACATTCATGCTCATTCAATTTAAGAGACTAAATTGCACACAGCATGGTTTTAGACTCTTATAGCCTTGTTAATACACCAGAGATACTGCTGCTCTGATCATGAGTTTGCACTGACACTGATCCAACTTAAAGGACTTTCACCCATTTCCTTTCACGCTCTGAACTTTTCTTGTCCTCACATAGAGTAAAATTGCCCTTGCATTGTGAAAGTTTATTTTAAGTACAATTAAAAGTGTTAGTTTGGGATTCTTGACAGCCAGCGACATCCTTTGAAAAAAAAATTATATCACCTACAGAATGGTTAGTGTGCAGTGTTGTTGTGCACTTTTGTCTACGGTAAACTTGTGCAGGATGACCAAAGATTCATCTTCTTAGGAGGAAATGAGCCAGATGTGGCATGTTGTTTCTCATTAGTCGCATGCAGCTCACTCTTTTCCCTGTTAAAACAAATACGCTGCTTTGACTGTGTGTGTGTGTGTGACAGCTGGAGATGAGTACTCAGTTAAGTGGAAGAAAATAAATCAAAGCACTTGCCATCTTTTTGTGATGATTTGTCTAATTCTTGTCTGGTATGTCCAGGGGGGGGAGGGGGCAGGGAGGGGAAGAGATGAAGCGGGAGTTGGGAAATGAGGAGATGGCGTGTGTGGTGGGGGAACTGAACAACTCAGAAAGAGAGAGAGACAGAGAGAAAGTGTGTGTTTGGACCAGCTGCACAGCAAATCTGTTTATTCTGCACAATTTGGCATCAAACACAACAGACTGCTGAGTGCCTGCTACTGCTTGTGGTGCCCCATTAAAATGGAATTTATTGCTGCCTTAAGAGCAAGCCCGAATTACACATTTTTCCCTCTGCGCTCTGTCCTCCTCCCTTTCTCTCTCATTTGCACTTTTTCTCTTTCTCCGGCTGTGGTGATGGTAGTGGTTTGGGGTTTTTTCCCCCCACTTCTAGCAGCAGCTGTCAGACAAGTCGTCAGAACGGCTCATTACAGACCCAAA
Source organism: Oplegnathus fasciatus (assembly GCA_003416845.1). Classification (NCBI taxonomy): domain Eukaryota; kingdom Metazoa; phylum Chordata; class Actinopteri; order Centrarchiformes; family Oplegnathidae; genus Oplegnathus; species Oplegnathus fasciatus. The sequence continues at coordinate 1,318,040 of NTHP01000033.1, forward strand.
CGGGCAGGTATGGTTGGCATGCCCACCTACCCGTCAGCCATCACTGCCGTCTCCAGTGTCACCTGAGTGAGTGATATGAACCTGCACTGTCCATGAACGTGGTGGCATCTCATGCAGCCATCACTCAGTATACACTACACCTTACAGATGCTTAACACTGTTTAATGTTTCATTGTCCTTCACTTCCCTGTCAGAGGCCAGTGATTTTGTCAAAAGGTGTGTCATCTGTAATTAAGTAAGCAAGTAAGAAGACATTCTTGTCATTTACAGGCAGCCTGTGCTATGTGGGTATTTTCAGAAGACAGGTTAATGTCACATCTCTGTTTCAGAAATAATTAAGTCCCTGTTTAAGCTTTAAGACACTTAATACCACCTGACAACCTGTTACCCATTTACTTTACACTTGTAATCAGATTTTGGACTTGTGCTGTAAAGAGAGCGTGAACTCGGGGCCCACATCTCGCTCCATAAATCTCCTCAGCCAATGATAAATTCATATTTAATGACCGCAGCTATCGTCTGGGAAGGAGGAGCATTCTTTCATTATTGCCTCTTTCCCTTGCTGCTTGGTCGAGATAATTGATTTCTCTGTGGTAACAAGGTATCGACCACGCACGGTAGCCGGCTAAGACGGCGGTTTGATTCAAAGGAGGGGTGGAGAAGGAGCAGAGGGGAGAAAAAAAATACAGGGAACGAGGGATGAAGCCGAAGAAGAGATAGAGTGAGAGAGCAAGAGCATTGAAAGCCAACAAGCCAGACAATTATTTGCAGTTAAAAAAAACTCACCGGCTTTACGTGGGTGTTGATTGGACAATGACTCTTGTCTTGTTTTTCAGGCCTTTTATAAGCCTAATGCAGAACATAGTTTGGTATTTCAGTGTTGTATGTTTAATTCACCAAATGGAAAGCATATTGATCACACAATCTGTCACATAATTCACTGAAAACAGTGTCAGAAACAAATCTGGTGGACCACTTTTCAAGCACATGCTTAGCCTGCTAAGGAAGCACTATATTGGTCCTCTTTTTTACAAATGTGCAGCATTACACTTTTGTTCCCTAAACCTGACAAACAGCTCCTTCTCCCCTGCCCGTTCACTTTTATGTGATTTCAAAAGCAAATCTTCATGATGCGTAGCCTAATCCAACCGTAAATCTTCAGACCAGACCAGGACAAAGCCAGACCATAGAAATGCCCCCCCAGCAAGTGACAAAATATGTTAAACACTGTGTTTTATGTAAGAAATGTACATACACAAGTAGTCAAACACGAGACATGCAAGAACCATTTGTGTAGTGGTTAACGTGGCTTTTTACTTTAACAAACGTATTGATTAGATGCATGATCAGATGGGTGGATTTGACTGGCGGTTTTTGAGTTAACATCTGAGGCGCTGACATTATTGGCCCTGACCTCAAGCAGGCAGCGCTGCAGACACCCACTACATGCTGCTCAGCAAGAGCTCGACACGTACGGACTGTATTTTCAATCAGTCAATAATAGCAATAACTAAACTTGAATTGAATATTGTATTGATTGTATTCAGCTTCCAGAGATGGGAATAGTTCTGTTGGTGCCTGCGGCATCACTGCCTGCAGTTCACTGTATAAATAGAGGAATTAAACAGTGCTGTTGTTGTTGTGTGTTTACCAGCTTACATTGTAATTTATTTAAGAGCTCTTAATTGGACTAGTTACTCATTTGGCCCTCGTTGGTCCCACAGCAGAGTGGAGCTCTATCACTGCACACTGGGGCATGCTGGAATATGGAGCTGCAGAGACACACTGTACACAGCCAGCTGTTTGATGTCTGCAGCCGCCGAGCGTATGCTGCACCGTACAGCATAAATAAACACACAATCCCCCAATGAGAGGACAGATCGACACACGGGAGACCTTATTTCAGGCTAATGAACTATTAATGCTGATTTGAAATTCAAACATTTTTGGAGGGTCTCCTCTGCAGTCATTCATGGCTCTTTGTGTGTGTGTGCGTGTGAGAGTGAGAAAGAAAGGAAGCAAGCGAGGACAAACTAATTTGGATGAACTCTTGCACACATTTTCATTGCTCCCCCAAACAGCTGGGCTTACATCTCAAAGGGCCTCATGTGTTGCCGAAGCTCTGTATTGAATGAGGCCATATAAAATGTATGTCAATGGGTTCAGCCTGGCTTAGAGCTCTCTCACAGCAACTGTTAATGGAATAACTATAAGATGTATAAATGATCCCTGCTTTAATTCATAATAATGTTAGACCTCATCGCCTGCCCACTCAGCCCAATAGATTATGGAAATAGCTGTAATGACTATTGGAACAATGAGCCAAATTGCATTATCATTCAGCGCCACATCGGCTTTGGAATAACTGGCGCTGTGCTTTCGCTCTTTCACTGAAGATCTTGAATAACAATGGCCAACATTCAATTTACACCAGGAAAATGAAGATGAAGTGTTAAAACACCAATGAAGGTTTTAGGCTGCGTGAATTAGGCATTAATGACATACTCACAGTTAATAGGGCAACACTAATCCATGTACAGGTATAAGAGGGTTTTTTTTTTTTTAAGGTTGAATTGCTGGTAACAAAACCCACACAGCCTAGATGTGTGCCTCACACGCTCTAGGGCCTCATTTCAGCAGGGTTCCTCGCCCCACATGCCCATCTCATGCATGAACAACACCCACCAAGACAAAAGAGTCAGTCTTTTGATGTTTTATTTTCAGCTCAACCATGAACTTTTGTGTGATCTTATTTGAGCTAAGACAAAGGAATGAATATCAACATTCAGTCCACAAAATCTTTGGTGAAAGTAACTACATCAGTTAGACAATATTTCATTAGAGAAATAGAATATAATGGAATAAATGTACAAAAATGTATAAAACATAATGTAGTTTTACTGGAGTCTTACAACCTCAAACTATGCACATTTCTTAATCGGCAGGCAAAACATGGTTAGATTTGGTTTTAATGACGAATCAATTAGTTTGTGTCAACATGAACATTCCTCTTCTAAATAACAAATACTTGAACCAAAGTGAAATCATCACGCTAAAATCTGGAGCTTGTAAAAAAGGTGACAGTGAGAGCAAAAAAGAAGAGAAGAGAGAGAAGAAATTTCTTCACTGTACGAGAAAGCTACTGTGGATACAAATACTTAAAACAGTAACGCAATGTGCATGCAAATTAGTTTTCACATTCATAAATTAAAGAAGCTCCAGATTGTATTTTGTGATGGCAACACAGATGTGAGTCTCAGATCTCTGGCTTGTGAGAGAGAAAATATCAACTCAACTGTCCTAGGTCACCGGAATAACTTACAGTATTTCCAGTAATCTGTTGATATATCAACGTAATGAGTGCCAGTAATACTGACTGGTTGTGTGCATGATTTACAGTAGATCGTCTTCATTGGTTAAAGCTTGCATTATAAAAGTGGTGCAACAGCAGCCTCTAGTGGTGTGTACTCCCAGGGAGAAAACATTTAGTCAGATTGTTACATAGACACAGTGCAAAATGCAACATTATTCCCATTCAGTATCAGTGTTTACATTGCAGTATTGTTAAAGTATAAATTGCCATGATTGGTTTACGTCAAAGCACACAATCAACATAAATATAGAACAAATTGTTAAATCATGAAAACAAATAAGATGTCAGTTTGAGGACAATGACAAAGCAACCAGAGCCAAAAAAACAAAGACAAACTGGCCAATAATACAATTTCTTTCTTCTGTTCAATGCAGCTGTGTGTTTCACGTGTGCTCGGGCATCCCTGTCGCTGTAGTTACAACCACAGGTTCAAAGATGGACCAACACCAGTGAACGCGTAGCTTTTGAACATCAAACCCAAGTGTTCAACACAAAGCAGAAGATAATGATCCTTGAATTGGTTTCGAATGGTTGCTTGGTCATTAAAGCCTTCAAACTTCTTACAATCACATAGATGTCATCACAGTTCTGGTCAATAATAAATCATTAGTGATCAAAGGTATAAAAACACACTAAACACTCGTGTGCAGGAATCTTTTCAAAGAAAAAAATCTGGTTAGAAAGTCTTGCATAAAATACTTGAATAAAAAAAACCCTCAGTAATAAAACTATTAGATGCTAAAATTGCACAGTAGTTTTCCCACATAATTATGTGAACATATATTCAGTTATTGCAGTAACCAACCCAGAAGTACAATATGGGTGGACTTTTTTTCTCCTTTTCTATTACTTCAGCTGTGGAGAAGCAAAGAAGTTGCCCTGGCGGTTCGAGGCAGCTGTCGCTTTGCTCTTGCTCCCAAATCTAAGGGTGGAAGGGGTCAGAGGTTAGGGGGGCAGAGAGTAGAATTTTACATTTATTACGAGTAATTTTAGCAAATGCATTAGGCAAAACTGTGAAGACGAATGTTTAGAGGTAACAACAGGAATCCATTCTAAACGTGGACAACTGAGTTAATTTCATTCGATTGTTGATAATTTCACATGAGCTTTCATTTCTATTTATTTTTCAAAAAAACAGTATCAACGTTACGTCAACGGCTCAGTAGCCTTTAAGTTAATGGCCCTACACACCCTGGTACACTCACACAGGTGTGCCTGAACAGACCTCCTTCTCAGGACATTTTGACTTGTCATAGTAGGAAAAGCACAAGTGTTACTAATAACATTAACGATGGCTCTGGTCTATTCAAGTGTCCCGGTAAGCCATGACAGTGAGCCAGCATGCCAGCATCCTCAAACTGAAGCAGCTAAATGGAATTCAGCCATCATTCATTTCATTATTTGCTCTTATTGTGTGCAGCAATAAAATTATCTATTAAGACTTTAAATAAAAAATGATCATTTCAAATGCACAAGGGAATCAAATTAGTTCCATAAACCCCTTCAGAAATGAAAAACTGTAAATGACCTGTAGGAAAGAGGTACAAATTAAAAAAAAAAAAAAATTATATAGCATAATTCCAAGTTTTCTTTCCCTTTTAGCAGCAATGTTCAGGGGCTCACAAGTTAACGAGGAGACAGTCATACGAGTGCTGATCAGTTTTTACTGTCCACACAGCAGACAAGTTTTCCAAGATAACTTTATCCAAGATTAACAAATTAATTCCCAACTTGCTTTCACTGGAAAAAAAAAAAAGATAGCTAGACGATAATTAACAGGATAATTTGTTACAGCTAATGTCATTAGCTTGGATTGACGTTTAAGTGACGTTTGAAGAATGCGGCACTGCTTGTTCTCTGGTTTGCATTAACAGACTGTGAGAGAGTGCGTGAGAGTGTGAGTGAGCTTACATGGTGGTGCTGGAGAGGGTGTGCATCATGCGCTGCGACAGCGAGCTGGAGGAAGGTGTTTTGGCCATCATCTGGTGCTCTGGAGTGGTCACTGGTCCCAATATGCTCACTACAGATCAATTAAAGATCAATAGATCCTCAGTTTAACACAACTAATTTTGTTATTTGTTACCAAAGATGCAGGCCAAATGCTCAAAAATGTAAAAGTTGGTTTTAACCTCTTATCGATCATATCATCTATCTACTATTTACACACAGTTCTTGAAATAGAACACATTTGTCAGTGATTTACCTCTGTGGTCTGGAGTATCAGTGTGGTGAGCCTTGTCCAAGCCTGTATTATCTGGATAAGCGAACTGGCCCCAGTAGCTGGCTGGAATACTGAGCAAGCGCTCTACAACCTAGAAAGACATCAAATAAATCCAGCATTAGTAGTAAAAACCATTCTAAAGAACAGAAACACTGATCTTGAAGTAAACAAAAGCACACACAGCCATATGCTTCAACTATGTGCTGCTTTATAAACACTGGACTAGGGCTCTAAACGTAATGTATAGTCAGAGCAGTTATTCTTTGTTCTGATTCACTTTACCCTTGGTTGCCTGTTTGTGTCATGCAGGATGGTCATGGGGTCTGGGTCGGGGACAGCATGACCCACAAGAGTAGGGCCAAACACCCTGGCCAGGTTGTTCACATCCATCTTGGTATCCACACTCTGAGAGACCCTGGGAAAAGAAAGGGGTGGAAAATTTGGAGTTGCTTACACCACTGCTAATGGGTAGAAGGTAAGGAGAGTAAGAACATGGTAAAACCAAAGGCTTCTTAGCTCTGCTGATATGTAATTACTTCTGCAGATGGATCATCAGGCAGGCCAGAGTGTCTCGGTTGGGTTGAGGCAGCTCACTGACGGTCTGATACAACATGGCCAGACTGTTGCCATCATCCTGGATTTCTACAAAAACATTAACACCAGTCACTTAATATTCATGTACGTGCCTGTTCCCTCTATCCCATGGAGCTCCTTAATACACTAAATGTAAATACTTGTTCTTAAAAGAGTTATGTAAACATTCAGACAGGTAAAGACTGCTGCAGAGTGATTCTACAAGTCTCAGAAACTCACCAGCTGCTTCCATGAAGGCTTTGTTGAGGTGGAAGGTGAGCAGCGGCTCTGGAAGCTTTCTGAGGAAGTCTTTGAGGACACCTGTAATGACGTTGATGTCTTCTACTTTGTGAAGTGGAGGCAGAGTCTTTCCTCTAATCAGCTTCTCCTTCAGCTCTTTCACCAAGCGCTCGTGGCCAGAGACTCTGTACAGGCCAACCTGGGGGCAAGGAAAAGATAAAAGAAACCAGCTCTCAATGTCTGGCTGCCTGTGATACCGTACGACTGAATGAGATAACTAATTAGGGAGAAATTATCTGTTGTTATCGCTCAAGGGGAAAGGATCAGAGCTTAACATGAGGGTGACAAGTAAACAAGTACTTGAATAAAGTCTGTCTCACCTCATGCAGGCCTCTGTGTTCAATCTCCTTAATGCAGTAGATAACCAAAGCTGGGATCTTTGGGGAGGTGACTGGAGTAAAGTCAGCCAGGGTGGTCTGCACACAAAATGCATCAACTGACATTTAGGTAGCATGGAAGTAATAGAAAATAATGAACTATGGAGTGAAAATATGCCATAAAGAAATGAGAAAAATGTACCTCTGTGTTCTTCATGGGAGTGCTAACAGCTGTGGGATTACAGGGCAGGGGACAGCGGTCACGGCACTCTGGGTGGGTCACAACCCTACAGTCCTGGCAGCGAAGGTACATCTTGCCAAACTTTGTTCTTCTTCCACATGGTACACAGAACTCAGACTTGATCACCTTAGTGATAGAGAGAACACAGTGCCCAAGGTGAGTAGATACTTCAAGTGGTAGTGCTTCAACAAGGTGAACCGGCTTGTAGTGTTGATGCAGGTAGATGTAAAGTCTAAATCTGAAACACTTAACTTTTACTATAAGTTTACAGTCTTACTGTTTTGGGGATGAACTGGTGCTTCTTTCCTCCTCCGTTAGCTCTGGGGGTTCGGAGTTGGGCTGGGAAATCTGATACCGGTGTGCTGGGAGCCTCACTGGCAGTCTCAGATTGGTCAGTGGTGGTTGTATCACCCCATGAAGGAGCAACTATAGACACAGTCACATGTTGGTAAAATCCCCAAACTCAAATCTCACTTTTTTCAAGCATAATTAATTTTGTTGTTTTCTGTTGTAAGGTCCCAAAAAAGAGGATCTCCAAAATTCTCACCACTCTTTCTGCTGCGGGTCCAGTAAGGTGTCACAGTTTCAATGGTGGAAACAGCCTCGACGGTACCACCATTCACAGGCACAGTGATGGTGGTTTTGGCTACTATAGACTCATTCATCTGAATAATGTATATATATATAAAAAATTAAAAAAAAGACATTTAATGCTCTTTTCAACCAAACTGATGGACATTTTTTTGAAGGTTACTTTCTCTTGATAGCCATTTTATTTGTCTGCTATTTTAATAAAGAGGAGTAATCACCAAAAGCTGTTTCACAGACGCAGACTGTTTTTCAAATGTTAGTGTTATATAGTACATTCAGCTGGAGAGGTCAGCATTACCCTATCTGATGTGCGTCCAATGGAGCGAGGTTTCTTCACTGCCAGCGGAGGAATCTCTGAGAGTTTTCTGGAGGAACGCTGTGGATTAAAATGCAACTTTCAAAAACACTTTCTCATAGATCGGCTGCTGAAAACTGTGCAACAAATAGAAAGACACAGATGTGCTGATGTACAGAAACACATAAAGCAAGCCACTAACTGCCTTTACACCTAACCTGAAACAAATTATCAAAATGACTTTATCATTAATGCGCGCAAAGAGGCATCTATTCAAAATGTGATTAACGGCATGACTCACTCGTTTCTGGCGCTTCCGCAGTCTCACAGTCTTCATCACAGAGGAATCCCAGTCCTACAAGAAAAGTGGAGAGATAGACCACCACACTACTTAATGAACTTAACCTAAAAAACACTGCTGTTCCACTATCTGATCCTCAAATCAGCAGTCCTCCTAAAATATACAGTGAAACTTTTAAGAAAACGGGTCAATATACCAGAGAGTCGTCTGTTTGGTCATAGCTGATGTCAGACAGCAAAGAAGCTGATTCATCGATGGTAGTTAACCTGTAAGATAGATTAATGTCAGTATTTGATCTTCCTGTGTCCATGAATAGTTGGAGAATGACACAATGTTCTGGTGTTTTATACAAGCTTCAAAGTGGGAACTCGTATTTCACACATTGAATTTGATTCCCTACAGTGTACAGTATGTATGCTGCACCTCTATGCAGTTAATAATACAGCGTATTCACTAGCTAAATAAAGTGCAACAATACAGTACCCTTAAGTGAAAGCCCAAGAAAGGATGAGGCACCCTGGTTAGATGAACACCTATAATCATTATTGTGTTATCAGTACTCTCTGGAAAAACTGGTGCACCTCTAGCTGTTTCAGAACCAGACAAGGAGGATCTGACCTTCGACTGGAGTTGACGTTGCTTGTAGCAGCCTGTGCTGCCTGGGAGTGGGCACTGAGGAAGGCCAGGGCGGAGCGCTGCTCCTCACTCAGGTGGACACTGCTGCCGTTGTTCTCTGATATCAGCAGTTCCCGGATCAGCTGTAGCTGACGTTCCTGTTACACCCACAAACAAATTATTCACATACAGTTTCATATAAGGTGAGCTTCACAGTGACCGATGGCATTATCTGAAGATTAACTTTTAGCTTTTTCTAATTTCCCCATGTATCCCATAAACAATCATGTAGATACACAAGATTTATAAGTAGTGTTGCACCAACCAGCTTCTCATAGACTGCCTCAGCCTTCTGCCGCCGGCGGATCTCTACGTCCACCTGGTTGCGAGCATGCTTAAGTTTGACCTCCAGGGCTCCCCTCTCAGTCTCTGCTTTAGCCAGCACCTCTTTACAGGAAACCAGCTCCTCGCCTGCCCGCAGCCACTTCTTACGGCACTCCTCAAAGTTCATTGCCATCTGGAGGAACTCTGAATAAGACAACGGAAGAGGTGATTGTTGTATTGCTACTTTTGTCGGTGGTGGTTCTGTGTATTAGGCCTCTAGAATTCCACCGGTTTTCAGTGGCACATATGCAAATTACCTTTAGATAGAGGACAAAAAGACAGAGTGCTCTGTTGTAAAGTGAACAAATGAGTAACAGTGCTTTCCTGTTAGTTAAAATGGAAATGAATTGCATTATCTGGACTATTGAAATGGAAATTTTTACAATAGCTATTTCAGCCCCCATTTGTGTCATGAGCTGCACCATCAGTTTCCACCGCATGTCTGTAGTCCTGGCCCTGTTAACCCTTTCTTACTAGACTATGCTCAGTACTGCTTCTGCATTCATAGTCTGTGGCTAATAATCCACTCCACCAACTAACACGTTTTATTGTATATTACTGCTACTAATGTAACCCCCATGCCACAGCAGACCAACTTAACCACACCGCATGCTACACAAGTACTTAAACTCCATTGTGTTTCACCAACAGGCTTCTAAAGAGGTGGCAAATACCAAAACAGAGTGTGGAAATAACTTACGTGGTTCAATGCCCTCATTGAGACCGTCCACCTGGGCTCTCAGACTCTGGAACTGGTTGTACAGGTTCACCACAGAGGGCTCCATCGTGTCTTCCTGCAGCTGGGTTAACTAAAGGTGACATCGACTTAGTTAGATTAGTTGGTAAATTGTTGAGCTGGATGATAATGCCGGTTAATTTTTTATTGTGTTGACGTCTTATATTGTTGTTAGCGTTGAATTAGCCCCATTAGGGACTAGCTGTTATCGTTTTCATTTCAGTTTAACCTTCAAACATGTGAAATGACACAAATAACATCATTTTAGTACTAAAGAAAAACAACGCAACTTATTTGTTACTTCTGTTTAAGCGTTAGTCATGACTATATGTCCATGGTATTCAAAACAACTCGCCAGCTTGTTAGCTAAAGTAATATTACGCCAGGTTTGTCGTTACTGCGCCTGTGATGAAGCTAGCGGCATGCTAACATTAACGTTAGCAAGCTTGTGTTGACCTGTTAGCTACCTATCGTTACGTTGGTCGGAAGAAAAAACAAACACTTACCTGTGCAATATTTTCCCTGTGGTAGTGCGGCTGACATGTAATGTAAGGACGTCCGATGTTAAAAGCAGAGGTTAGATGTTTATTCCCACAGCAGCAGCGCCAGCAGAGCCACACCTGTCTGACAAAGTTTGCACATTCTTCTTCAAAGTTCAAAATCAGCGCCGGTTTTCTTCTTCGTCCGCTGCTGCGGCGGAGGTCGGAGCGCTCTACCGCCCCCACACACCCAGAGTGGTAACTGCAGGGGATTGTGGTGATAGGGCTCCTCTGCTTCTGGTTCCAAGGGTCCCCTGGTTAGGGGTGTCTCAGCATAATTCAGAAGATAGTCCTATGAGATAATGTGCTATGTAATATTGAAATCACATTTGTTTTATGACATTAAATATAAGTTGTAATATATATTAAATAAGACAGATGACCTCAGGAGAAATACTTAGAGCAAGCAGCATTAATTGCTCTGTACGCTATAATTAACATTTTATTTTGTATATATGTATTTTATAAATTAATATATTATTCAGTCAATAAGTAGGTCTATTAAAAAATATGTATAGATTTTATGTCAGCATGCATACATTTTGTTTTAATTTGATGTATTGATTTGCTTAACATATTAATTTATGAATTATTTAATTAATCTCTATTTCTCTCATCCAATTAATTAATTAAGAAACTGCTGTATAACCATTTCAAGACTTTGGAGGGCCTCCATACATTAGAGGAGGACATGGGAGACATACACTATACATTATACTGCTTATGTGATGACCCAGTGTATTTCTTCATCTGCTGTATAGAGGGACAACAACATTTTAGATAGGGATCTCTGGTTTAAAAATCTGGGTCAAATTGGGCTGGGTCTGTAGTTTTAAGAATCTCTGGAGGTTTTTGAAATGAGTTCCGTGCTCGAGGTCACTTTCTTTCAAATATTTGCTTCTAACTTATTAACTGTATCGAGTAAACCCATCGGTAATATCAATAACTTTGATATATAAGCCATTTTTTGCACAACAAATATAAGACAGCAGTTTTACTTGAGGTGAGTCAGTCCAATATCTGTGCCTCCTGCTCTTGCTGTGTATCAAAGTATGCAATACAGTATGGTGCAGTATGGTGATTTTATGAAACCATAAAATCCTTTGAAACAGTCAGTGACTGTGTCCTGTCGTCCTGGGCCTGGCACATGGGATGCACACAACAGCATCATTAATCAGCCACGGATGGCATATCTGGGTGCAGCAGCAGCTCTACTGTGCAACATAAAATGAGGGTAACACACACACACACACACACACTCTAAATAAATTGCAATCAATTTACATGTATGTGTCCATAACACATTAGACATTTTTAAACAACTCAACAATATACTATAACTGATTTGTGTGCACATGTGTGTTTTTATAATGCATTGGCAGTCTAATTTAGCAGTACATTTGCCCCCAGAACATAGTGTGTGTGTGTGTGTGTGTTCTGAATAGTGCAGGTCCATTAGAGTTGATTTGAGATAATAGGATCTGTCAGTCAATATGAGCTCTCTGTCTTTATCAATTATTCATCTCTACATGTACATTTCCTCCAGTCACTTGATCATTTATCTGCCACAATTCTCTTTTTACTTTTTCCAATCACTGTCTGCCCTTTCTTAAACTGAGTGAACTATTACTGCTGTCTGCAAGTGTAATCTGGCATCAACCAAGTGCATCACCAAGAGAGGAAAATGGCAAATAATTAATTTTTCAAAACAGAGCAGTCGCTTTCAGGAGACATTTTTTCATTCACCATAATGTTTTTAAATGTGTTTATAACATAGTGCAATTAGGTCTTCATTTATTATTTATCAGATCCGACAACATATTGTAAAAGGCACGTTACCACTTTGCCAAGTTTATTCAGACAGGCAACATAAGTCAACGTACACCCCACAGTCATAAAAAGCGTTGCACACCAGTAACTTGTACTGTAATACCTGCACACATTTTCTTTCATTTACAAGCAGTTTTTTAAGACAGAGTGTTTACCTGAATAATGAGTTCACAGATTTTTAGCTGTCTGCCTAAAAGGTGCATGTCAACTACAACAACAAGGCCCAAATTTCATCTCAGTGCATCTCAAGAGTGAAAAAAGTATCAGGGGGCTCTAATGCACTGAAGTTTCAGAGGAAGCACCTGCGGACTGTGCTGACTACAGGGTTAGGCCTCCTCAGTGGCACCAATGGAAGGGTAATGGATCCACAAACAGCCCCATGGGGAACACTTGGCAGATATACGTCTACTTAGGAGGATGCATTGAAGCAGAACACGCACTCTATACATCCTGTGCGTATTTGTGCACACGAAGCAAAGTGAAGTTTAAGGGTCTGGACACAGATAAAGAAAACAAGCATTTTTATACAGTTTTTCCCAAAGATATGCATAGTTTCTGTCCACTTTGGTGTATACCCCATAAATGGAGAAAATTGCTTATCTATTCTTGAACAGAAACAAAATCATCCATATCTAGCAATGCAGAAGGAGTGGACCAAAAGAAAACCATGAACACCTATAAAATGTGATGGAATCCAATACATCAGCCCTGCAATAAATACAAGAGATTGTGCCAGGTGTGGGATTTCACTATTTGGTCATTTTGAGGCTGTGGTTACTGATGGTTGTACTAGATCACAACTTATTGTAAAGTGTGCCTCTTATTTTGACCACACTATAATACACAGTGTATATTGCATTACAGCCTTATGTTACAGTTCAGTCAACACCTTCCTGACAGTCTCAACAGAAAGTGAACATTACAAGCTTCACAAAAAATATGATGTTGAATTTCATTATATTTTGAAAGTGTACATGTTTTTGTGTCACACCCCCCTATTGATTTTATAGTCTGGCACCAACAGTTGATTTAAATATAATGTCTCCTGAGTTAACAGGATATTTTTACAAAATGGAATGTCACACCCCTGGCAACACTACTTTCATCATCTGTGAAAGGACGCCAGTCGCCAGATGAATCTGTTGGTGCTAAGTGAGTCTGCAGGTATGTGGAAAAGCTCCGGCCAAGTGAGTATAGTGAAAAGATAATGCGCATAGGTGCACTCCAAACATCCCATCAATTGAATTACAAGTGGAATATCCCTCTCAGAGAGCATTTACTGGAAAAGGCCCCCTCTTTCCGTCACGGCTTCAACAACAACAACAAGATTTTTATCTTCCATTTTTCGAAACCTGACACCTGGTAAACAGTCCAACTCAAACACATTAATGAGTGGATTAAACAGCTTATATTTTCCAGTTTGAAAAATGGGAGGCACTCTATAAAAATATGATTTTTATTGATTTAAGCTCGTTTGAGCAATATATCTTGTTGCTTAAAGGGAGGACAAGAACATTCAAACTAAAAGAAAATAAAAACGCTCCTGTCAACAGAACCCATTACTATTTATAAAGTGTAGATGTAAAACTCTTATGTACTGATACAACTATTATCTTACACAGAAGTGAAATAAGCCCTGTAGTGTTCTCAAGGGAACAGCAAGAAAGAGTCAGGCAGTGCTCAAGGCTGAAGCTGATTCACAATGCATTTGGAACAGTGTTGCTCCTCAGAAAAGAGCAGCCAAGTGAGAAAATAACAAGAAATTGACACTTTTGCCATGGCTCAGTATTACTAGATTCAACATATTCTCTCAGAGATATTTTAAAATGATTTGAAATAATAAACCTTCATCCTTAATTACTTCCTTTTGCAGCCATCTGAAATTATCAAGAACAAAAATCATGAAATAAATGGCAGTAAGAGGGAGAAAAAACGTGGCATGGGAGATTACTTACAACTTGTTGTAACTGCATGAGGGAGGGACTCTACTGTTCAGTTCAGAGCTACAGTTCAAATCCTCCTGGTTTTCTGAAGTCATAAATAATGGTGCTGCATGCAGAGGATTGTAAGGAGGTACTGAATGTTAATTGATCACAGATCCAGCTTTAGGGTCCTGGTGTCACAGTCTCTCATCTACTAATCTCCATGGGAATGGTGTGCAAGTTCTTGGGTACAGCACATAGCTGCTGAAAATAAATAAATACATTAAGTGAAAACTGGCGACAATGTGGGCTTTCTGTAAAGGTCTTCATGACCTTATGGTGCAAATGGGAATGACGATGATGAGAATAATAGCCACTACAATGGCAACGAGTGCAAGTAGCTTGCAGACCTTTGCCCGGCGGATGTCAGCCTCTTTACGCCTGAGTAGAGCATCGTAGCCTGGAGTATAGATGTCGTCCATCCAGAACTCCATGTTGTTGGGGTTCAGAGACTCCTGGTTCTGAGGAAGATGATGCCATTTAAAGATTTTTGGAGCGCATATAAACTCACATGGATTAAATACAACTCCTAATCTAATCTAAGATGTTAAAGGAAAATTCAGACATTGTATACTCTTTCCTGCTATGCATAATTAATTTGTGATGAGGCTATTTCATGACACAGAATTATCTACTTTTCTTGAGCCAGCATGATGTATTTATAAAAAAATATATCCAGAAAACATTCATAACTTTATATAAGAGACATGATAACTAACCAAATTTAATGAAATGTTTTCAACAAATGCAGCCCTTTCAAAGTCAACAAATCTTACCTGTAAGTCCAAATGGGTGATCCGTGCCTCTCTGTCGTCTACAGTCCATATGGGCCTTCCCCTCCCTTCAGTCGATCTGGGGTCCATGATCTTCCCAGAGGTTAGCCCACCTGTCAGACTGCTGTCTTTGTGGCGGAACAGGGACGAGTTAAACACTTGTTCCACCAGGTTGGAGGACTTTTGGGAGAGTAGGTTAGTTGTGCTGCCTGACTGATCTGCCTAGAAGGAAAAGATTTTATATAGACACGCATTTTATATATACTGTATATTGTATAACAATACCTATTTTTTGCCTTTAAAAAGACATGGAATTAAGGAAAAGTTGACAATATAAATTTAACTAAATACCACCACTAAACATGCATATGAATTTGAACGGATGAGCTACTGTATGTTTCTTTGCAGCCCTGACCAAACAATGTTCACTGAAAAGGTTGAAACCAACACCCCACAAAGTGACCCGATTAGGTTGCCAACCAACCACATAATCACATGTCTACCCAGCAGACCACAGGGCCAGCTACAGGCCTAACACATTTTGTGCTTGCATGGCATGGATATATACAAGTTGTGAATACTGTACTTTGCCTTCAAAATGAATTACAGTTGAATCTGTTTAAGGACTGATGCTTCTATGCAGAAAAACCCATCTCTGATCCAACAGTTATTTTTTCATGCGTCATGGAAAATATAGAATAAAATGCACACAGTAGAATTACCTGTCCATGTGAAGCTTTGCCATCTTTACCTTTCGAGAATGACACTGTCCAGTCTCTCGCAGAGTTAGAGACATTCGGCTGTTTGGCATCAGAAATGCTCTTCTCTTCAGGCTGGGCTTTGGAGGCACGGCGAGATGATGCATCCTTCTTCCCTTCTTTCCCCCCCTTTGAATCAGCCTGACCTTTGCTGCTTTCTGTTTGCTCCCCAGGAGTGTTCCATCGGCTCCAGTCCAGACTACTAGTGCTTGTCCCTGGAAACAGCCCAGATGCAGACAGAGGCTGAGGCTCTGATGACTCAGAGGGGGTTAAAGGGTGGCTCATAAAGGAGGAGACACCACTGAGGGGCTCCAGCCATCGCCCACTGGTGCCTTGTCCACCACCACCACCACCACTGAGAGGCTGCTGGATCTTTTCATCCAGTCGCTGCAGAGCAGACAGCACCTGGGAAATCTCAGACTTTACGTCATTCAGTGACTCCAGTTGTCTTTCTATCTGGCTCATACGGAGAAGCAGCTTACAGACACTGGCCTTGAGCCCATCGTCACTGCTTTCCAGAGAGTGGAAAAGCCTTTGGAGTTGACCTAGGCGGCCACGTCTGGCCTCCGGGGTGTCCTGGTTAATGGCCCCCGATCCATCGTTGGGGTGCAGGACTCCTGTGGAACCGCACATGCTTATGTCATCTAAGAAACGAAAGATGGCACTGATGTCATCCTCACCAAACTCAGGGTCATCTAATGAGGTCATGAAAGAGAGGCGATCAGCGTGAACCAGGCTACGGAGGCGCCGGGTGTCCGGTGGGTCTGTCTGGGTACCCTGAGCCTTGACTACATCACTTAAACTTGGCAATCCACTATCCCCACTCTCACCTCCTGAAGAACCCCCCAAATTGCTGATAGCAGGGGTTGATCGTCTTGGAAGTTGCCCTCCTTGTGATTCCATCCCCATTCCAACACTGCCCAGGCCTATCCGGTCCTCTAGACTGTGACTCTTGTTGCTCCAGATGGGTCTCTGGGTCCTAGGAGGTTGAAGGTGCCGGGGGGACCACTCCGGGATTGACCCGGGGCCAAAGTAAGTTGAGTCCTGTAGGTCATCAAGGCTCTCATGTTTAGCCCGCTGCTCTGGCGACTGGTAGACTGTTTGTGGAGATGGGTAAGGATTCGGAATCATTTCAAAGCTGTGATTGTCGAAGCCTTTCTGCCCCTTGCTGGGACTGGGAGACTCACTGCTAACGGTCACCTGGGGTATCAGAGGTGGCTGGTTATGGAAGTCCTTCCTAAAGATGTTTCTCTTCTGGTCGACAGATGATCCCTGTTCAGCTTCAAACACCTCCATGGGTGCAGAATCTCCACTAGACTCACTGTCCGTCTCCAAAGGCAGGTAGATATTCTTCATGACTTCGTTGGGGATTTGACCACTAGGGTACAAAAGTGTAGTGTGAGGCAAGTCGAAAGACACAGCCCTCGCCCTGATGGGAGGGGAGGACACAAGTGAGATTGGATCAGGGGGAAGACTTGCTCGCTTGCGGGCAGAGTAATTAGATCTTGGAAACAGCAAGTGCTGGTCGATAGGCCTGCCACTGGAGTCAGAGTGGGCCCGTGCTCTTTCTAGACCAGAGATGTTCAGCTGGTGGATCCCAGGCAGACTGGGGCCTGGGGACTGGTCGACAGGGAGTACCATCTGGGCTCTCATTGGTTGGCTGTCATCTGGGGCCCCACCCGTCATCTGTATAAGATTGAAGATAGTTACAATGTCAGCAGCGACGCCTATGGGTGATAGCCCCTGGCCTCTGGTGGAAACCCGTTCTCTGAAGAGAGTAGCTGGGAAACAGGGGTCCCGGCTGGCAGCAGCAAACAGCAAACTCCTGAGCTCGATGAGGTGCTCCAGGTCAAAGCGGGTGCTGACCATGCGACATAAGTCCTGGAAGGTCAGCCACTGGCGCATATTGGCCAGTTCCTCCAGGATCCCCAGAAGGACCCCAGGGTATTCCTGCTGCAGGTTGGCCATGACTGCTCACCTGAGAGGGAAATCAAAGCAGTTAGCAAGGCAAAGCAACTTTATTTATATAGCACCTTTCAAAAACATGGTGATTCGAAATGCTTTACGTATCACATAAAAAGCCATTAAGACAAGATATCAAAGAAACATAAGGCAATATATTACACTATATTTATATAATTTATATAAAAACACAAACATGATTGCAGGTGGAATTAAAGTCAACCTGATAAATGCATGTAAATCTTCAACACCAGATTAAAATGAGTTTTCAGCTCTCCTTCTTTGAAGCAAGAAAACAGGTCTTTTTTCAACGTTTAATGAAGGTATAATAACATATTAATAATATGATGTATGTTGTATAATACTATACAATAATATTACATGTTGATAAGAATAATAAAGCAATAGTAACAAAACATTATTGGATAATATTATGTATTATTATATATTTGTTTCATTTTCATTATTATCTAAAACATTATTATAGATCAGTATCAATGCTGTCAATATATTACATGTTACTAATAGTAAGTAAAATATGATAGTAACAAAGATAGTTACATTTATTTTTGAGTGACTTAAACTACAAGTCTCTCTAAGACACAATATCAACAGTGTGTCAGATTTGATACTGTTTCATATAACCGGTCGGAAATATGACAATCAAAGTGGCATGTTTCAGCTCGGGTGGAAAAAGCCCTTCCTGAGTGGGAATCTTGAAAGCGACCTTATTTTTGGGCCCTAAAATAACCGATCATCTGATCTGATGACGCCGTCAGTGCGCACATCCTTGCCTCACTGGACATTTTCAATCTTCTCATTTCTATTAACAGCTTCAGGGCACACTCGCCACTTTACTGAACAAATGCGGGATGTGTCGATGAATATATGAACATGCATTCAGTAACTTTATTCCAGGCGCCTTTGAAAAGGGTCTGGAGATGAGGAGAGGAACATTTCTTGGAAAAGGCGCAAAAATCTGTACTGTGAGCCCCCTGTTGTGTTTGTTTGCGTACAAACTGGGACAACACTAATGATATGTCAGTGTTAAAGCAATATGGATTGTAAACATCTTACTAAAGGTGTAGCTTAAGCGGAGGTGAGCCTGGGAGTATTTCCACTTACCTGAATCTATTGAAAGACAATTACAGTCGCACCTGCGTCCATGAAAAACAAATAAAATCCAGCTTTACGCCAATAACGAGGCCACAATCCAAATAGATCCGGGGCGGCTCATACTGTCACACTCCTTTCGTGGGCTTCTGTGTTTGTAGCAGCGACTAGCCCACAGCCCAGGCAGGAGAGGAGAAAATTAGAAATCAGGTCATCTTCCCACAAGTCCCTGCAGTCCCCTAAGGGACCTCAAAATACATCCAAACGGTTTCCCCTCACCACAGATCAGCGACGACACATGCAAAGTCAACAGAGCGGCCACATTTCTAATTGAAACATTGAAGGGGAGAGACGCACACTCTTGGCAGGACACTCCGGTGTGTATGAGTGGGTCAGGTCCAGGAGTGTATTTTCTCAGGGTGCCATAGCAATAATTGGTTATGTGTGCAAATTGAGCATAGGAATAAAAGGACAGATTAAAAATTGATGTTTGCTAATTGACACTCTTAAAACTCCAAACTGACAGTAAACCATAAGGTCTAGGGTAAATTGCACAGTAGATTGCTGCCTACACACGGAACTGTCTGCCAGACTTAAGCCCTCCCAGACTTTTTCACCATTACTCTGCATTATCAACCATAAAGGGTTGTACTTAAAACCCCATTAGAGCAAGAGAAGGGCAAGGCTTTCACCGCTGAGTAGTAGCACTCTGCTACAATCAGAATGGACATCTCTAATTCATCTGACAACTCGCAGAGCATATCCATCATCCCGTGTACTCAGGAATCACTGGGAATCAATGCGGTGAATGAGCCGTGGTATGAAAAGCAATGTGGGTGTAGGTAGAGGACGATAATGCATTACTGTCAGGCCTGCAGCATGGTGCTTCTGTATACCCGGTGAAAAAATACAAACGCTGAATAATGCTTTCAAAAGGTCACTTGCTTTGTTTTGTTTTTAGTTGTATTATTTGATGGTACATGGCATTTACAAAAATATAGACAAACTGAAGAAAATTTGATTGTTTCTGTCATTATTGCAACATTTCAGTAACCTACCTCAAGCACAATACTTGTAAAAGCATTTAAAATTAGACTGGACAGTCCATTTACACATAAATTAGGGACAGATCCCTCATGCTTAATCCAAACAAACCTCAGGTACCTTCCTAACAACAACATTGGTACCAACAGACAAGTAATGGCATTACTTTATAAAAAGGCACCAACTATAAAAATAAGAGTAAACTTTTTACAGGACATTACTGTGTTAAGGTTTCAGCTGTGATGAGACTCTCGTTCTCTTTTCTTCTTTGGTTTTGATTTCACCACTGGAGTTACAATTGTTGGAGTCAGTGAAGGATTCAAGGCTGGATCTAATGCTGGGTTCAGGGAAAGCAGGTCCAATATCGTAGCACTCACATTACCTGTTGAAATATGACATCATGAAGGACTGAGACAGAGGAGTGGCATATACACATTTTTACTGTCTGAGGTAAAAAGGTGCTTACCAGTGTTGTCCTCTTCACCACTGGGTTCTGGATCTGGACTGTGGAGAGAAACCCGGGCCAAGGCTGCCAGCTCAGTTATGAAGCTTTCTTCTGCCTCCTAATGGACACAGCAACACAGTGTGACATAGTCGCACACTGACAGTCAGTCAGGTAGGGAAGTACAGAACACATGAAACATACTAACCAGCAGCTGTGCTTTGATCCTCTCCATGGTCTGATCCTGGGCTACTTTCTTCCGCCTCAGCTCCTCATATATCATTTCCTGTTCCAGATCGTACTGCTCCAACACCTTCCTTTTGTGGAGTTCAACCCTGACACACAAGAAAACAAAGAATTTGACAAGAATCTTATCTAATGTATTTACGACAGAAAGGTAGTGTAGTTTGTGGTTGTTGTACCTCTGTTGAAACTCAGCAGAAGTGGGTTTCTTACTCCAGTTCACCAGCTCCCTCAGCAAGGATCTGTTCAGCTGACTGCTGCCCTCTTGTTTATCATTCACCTCTGAAAGAACGGTTTACAACAGTAGAATTAACACACGCTCAAAACTGTATCTACTATTGTCTACTTAGATCATGCTGCCTTAACTCTTAAGTCTAACAAAATCCTAGTAATCATTGAACTATTGCAAATATTTTTGTGCATGTGTGTTGTGATTGTCATCTCACCCCGGTTTATGTTTGACTGATCCTGTTGTAATTTTTTAATAATGTCCTGTAGGTGGGAGTAGTAGCTCTGGACCAGTGCTGTGAGAGAATCTTTGGTCACGTACACACTCTCCGAGGCAGCCTCTGTCAGCTGGTGCTAATGAGAAGAAAAAAAAAGATGTTGTGATGAGCTTAATAAACACACCTAAAGCAACATAGCACAGAGAGTTGATTCTGATTCATGAGAGATTAATACAGTAATCCTCGCACAGAAATAACCCAAACCCTACCTTCAAGCCATCGTCCTGTTTTGGAGAGGTCTGTGACTCAGTGGGCGGGGTCTCCATCAGCTGTTGGATGGCGTGGCTGAGGGCGTTGCCTAGCACCAGCTGTGCATGGCTCTGAAGAAGCTCCGTTCCCGTTTCCAGTTCAGACAGGAACTCCTGCTGGAAGCTGTGGCCCACCAGCTGACTCTCTGGACCCAGATGCCTCTCTGCTAGGCTGGCACTGCTATTCTGTGATTGGTATGGAACAACAGCAGTGTTCACTCTGCTGTGAACTTCAGCTATTACTTTAGATAAGTGACATACTGTATTTTCCAGTGGTTTGCAACTTGGTTTTGTTTTGAGGTGCTTAAAAGAAAGCATTGATAAAAATAAAAAAAATTTTCCAACCTTGAGAGTTGAATTGACACAGGACTGGCTTTTACTGGGATCTTCCATTAGCGCAGCTCTAAAATCAGTCTGAGAGAGCACCTTCAGCTTGGACAGCCTCATCTCCTTCAGCATGTGCAGAGAGAAGTGCCTGACCACAAAGTACCTCTGCACCGCCACCAACAGGTGCTCATGTTTCCTCTCTATCAATCTCCCCACCTGGCTGAGAAGAACATCATATTACATTATTTCCAAGTATCTCATAAAAAATGATTTAGATACTGTATAAGTGGCCACATAGAAGAAAGCTGTGTTGTAAATCTGTTGTTAGTGCAGATATAGTTTTTGTTTATATTGGGTAATCTTTCTCACCCTCAATATACCACAAATACTCATTGACAGGGGTCTTCCAATCTCACCTGTTGAGTGTGTAGCTCTGTCTGGCCACCATGGCTCGGAGGATCTTCATCTGTTGTTCACTCAGATGTTTGAGACAGGCCTGCACCAGAGCCATCTCCTCACTCCACACCTCAGTTAGAAACAATGGAAAGCCTTTAGTATAAATAAACTTGAAAATATCTCATGGATTTAGGCTTGAGAGACATGAAACAGTGTTTAAAAATGAATGTGAAATACTCATTGATCAAACAGTCAAGGTGCCAATCACTGACAGAGAAGCTTTAAGTATGGATCTGATCCATTAGATACTTTCTACCTGTCCATCTTTATCCAGCTGAGCCCTCATGTCATCCAGTTGCAGCTTGGTAGTGCACTCTGCCTGCTGGAGCTGTGCAACCAGCTCCTGCTCCAGATCCAACCACAGCCTCTCACAGCGCTCAGCAGAGAGCTTTGACTGGGCAGGGACAGAGGTGAGGAAGACGTCCTTTGCCAGCTCTCCGAGCCTCTTTGACCAGGAGGTACGGAGTTTCTGAAGGTACAAAAACACACATTAGAATACACTTGCACAGGTATGAACACAAAAACAAAATGTAGTATTGGATCTTTTACCTTCCAATGGTCACAGAGGGCTTCGGCCACCCTGCTGTCCTGCTGCAGCTCCAAGTCAGACATCTGCTGCCTGTGTTTCATCAGCAGCTCCTGGTACACCTGGAGGGAAGGTTACAGCTCAGATTCAGATACCAGTGGATTGACATGTGCCTCATGTTTTTTTACCTTTTTTGTCTTTTCTTATATACATGTAATCACTAACAGTAAAGCTAAAAGTAGAGAAGAGACTTAAGAACCAGCAAAGACAGTTATGAACCAGGAAGCAGCTACTTGACCTATTTATTGTGCAACAGTAATCTCTGATCTACAAATTGAGGTAAGGGAGGGAAAATGTTCTGACCTTGGTGAGCTGCTGTAGGTCACCGGGAGTCTGTCTCAGTTCCAGGGCGCGGCTCTTCTCCTTGGTCTGGTTCCTCAAGAGCTTCTTCCTCTTGGACTCCATTCTGCTGCCCTTGTCATTCACCAGCTCCTTTGTCTTCCTCGTGCACTCTGGAACATGATCGATCAACTTTTCAGGTGAGCTGGACAAGTTGAGCATTTTCAAAATAACTGCGGTGTGTAAAGCCAGCTGGATGGTATAAATGTTCATCAATATGGAGTGTTCTATGTTGAATTGTAATTTACTTTTTTGGGATACCCACTTTCTGTCAGCCTGTCTCTAGATCTACAGCAGTCTGTAACTTTCTACATTTTGCATAGCAGCAAACCTCAGAGAGCAGGCTTACGCATGTGGGCAGAGACAGCAAAAGCTAATATAATAATACTGATATAGTTTTGTTCTGATCTATAAAGAGCGGTCACACCTCTTACTCAATAGTTAAAGGTCTTGCTGCTGCATTGCTATAGGATCTAATGAGGCTACTGACAGTGAAAAAAAAGTCTCTTGCAAATGCTTATGACTAGGCAGAACCCTTGTGTCTTTGATTCTGAGGGACAGACATTAAAATATTGCCTTTATTATTGTTTTGAACAGTTACATAGTTCAAAAGACCTTTTCACCATCAATCACCATTTGTACTTAGAGAGACATGCTGCAGTGTTAATTTAAACACAATCAGCGTGCCTTTTATCACACAGTAGATCAGCAGCAACAATCTGTGTCAAGAGTTACAGTATGCTGAAAGACTGGGAGGCAGTAATAGGCATGATGGGCTGTGCTGCCCTGAAAGAACCTGACCTTATTTAAGGAGCTAAAGAAGATTCCCAGAAAATGGTCTATTTTGAGAGAGTACGTCATTTAAGTTTGAAAAGTAGGCTAGACATTGTCCACTGCTACCTGCCACCAGAAACAAGTTGAGTATAATGTGAGAAAATTACACACACATTTGGTCAGTATTTGGATAACTGTGTTACAACACTTGTTGTCATTCTTCACTTTTGCTATCACCTTGCTTTACCCACAAAATACTTACTATAAAACGCCAACCAGCTTTTGTCTATTGTCTTTTGACCTGATGGTGCCTTGCAGTGAATTTCCTTCGATGAAAATGAAATTATTTTCACTTTGCACGTCTTACCCTCAGTGCACTGCTGAAGGCCTTCAGTCAGAGTTGCCTGAACCTCTGAAAGTATCTTTTCCATGTGGCTAAAGGTCAAGACGTCATCGCTCGTGAGCTGCTCCAGTGTTGTTGCCATCAAGCCCTGCCTCAGAGACACTTCCCGCTTTAGCAAGGCAGGTTGGGATTGAAGAAGCCCCGTCAGCTCCTCCCACCACAACAACTTCTGCTGGATCCTCTAAGAGAAGTGGAGAAGAACAGACATGTTCAACTTTTTCTGTTCCTCATATGATGACACAAGAGATGAGAAGCAAAATGAACCAATATTTAGCATTGCTTTACCTTTAGATCAGCTTCTTGCGTGTTCGTCAGGTGGCTCTCTACTAACAGAAGAGTCTGGATGAGAGAGAGAATTTCATCCTGAGCTTCATCTGGAGAGAAAACGCTGGTGTTCTTCAGCAGGTGCTGGCACAAGTCCTCCACCTGTTTACTGAAACGTCTGGACTGTAAATAGACATGGACATTAGTTTTCCCTTCAGACTTAATATATTAGACTATTAGACTTAGTATATTATTAGTATTAGTATAATCATTCAATAATTTGCTTTCTGGGGGGTTCTCTTTGGTTTTACCACTTGTAGGCCACGCTCAAGAAGATCTTTCTGAGCTCTCTCTATTTCCTCCAAAGTACAGGGAGCATCGTCATTTTTCTCGCTGGTAGTGTGGCCTGTTGGCAACTGTTTCTTCAGCTCATTCACTTCCTGAAATGACAAAAAAAGCTTATACTTTTCTATGGTTTAAAGTCTATATATCAGCGTTTCTATGCACAGTCTGTGCAGAACTGCAAAATAATGTCCTATGCTATTATGCATGTACACTCCCCTCCAAAAGTATTGGAACAGTGAGGCCAATTCCTGTATTTTTGCTGTAGACTGAAAACATTTGGGTTTGACATCAAAAGATGAATATGAGACAAGAGATCAACATTTCAGCTTTTATTTCCAGGTATTTACATNCTTGTCTCATATTCATCTTTTGATGTCAAACCCAAATGTTTTCAGTCTACAGCAAAAATACAGGAATTGGCCTCACTGTTCCAATACTTTTGGAGGGGAGTGTATGTGCAAAAAATAACAATTTATTTCACAACAAAGAAGATGATGAGGATGAAAAGCCATTGGCTCTACCTTTTCTTGCATTTGAAGAATATTCTTGGAGAAGTCGGCATCGTTTTTGTCTTTTGGAAAGCGACAGCTGAATATTATTTTCACCATTTGAAGAAAAATCTACAGCAGAAGAAAAGTAATACGGGAGAATAAAACCACTATTTCAACTTTGACGCACTTTAAGACACTTGATAATTATTTTATTACTGTATTAAAGAATAATGACAAAAACTCACCAGATATTTTTCTTCCTGAAGCTGAGAGCAATGTTGTTGTATATCCTGCAGGGCCAAACAGTAAAGGCTGATCCTACCTTCAAAACTGCAGAGATAACAAGAGTATTATCACCTCCAGGAAACTCATGCTGTAAGGTTAAGGTGTATGGTTATGGCTTAATGTCTAGAGACTACTGGTTCCTACCCTGGTAGTGTCAGTGTGTGAGGGTAGTGAGAGACCCTGGTGAAGCTCTGGTTCTGCAGGCTCTTGGGGACCAGCGAGGAGGAGATAAACTGACTGCTGTCATCGTTGTCCTGCTCTTGGCTCAGGGACTCTCCGTCCGTGGAGGAGGATGACTCCTCGTTAGGCATTGCTGGCAACTTGGAGTGCTCGTGCAGGGATGGATTGGACGCTCCGTCTGCTAAAGGCTGGCAGATACAGCAAAAGGTTGCAGGTTACATTTTTTAGTGTAATTTCAGTGGCCAGTTTAGCAGTGTTCAGGCCCGTTTATATGCAGTAAGTGAAGTATAATCATAAACCAACTGATTGCAACATTGGTTTGCAACAGGTTACTGTTTTCTGTTGTTATGCTACCACTTCTATTAACCAGCTCTGTGGTAAATTAGGGTAACTTTTTTTCCTGATTCAATACTGTTTAGTCTACTAAAGTAAAACTACAAATTATACACTTATTTGTGCTTCACAAAAAGATTAAAAGACCTTATCAAATCAGAGACCTTGGTCAAAATATGTAAGTCTTTATTTCAATAGTTTTGTAAAGAGTATATTACCTTGTGCACTTCGCAGAAGGTGTGTGGTTATTATGGTGATATGATGTATGTTCATGACAGACTTACTCTGTATTTTTGGTTGATGGGATAAACCACCTTTGCTCTGGATGCAAATGCGGCCACATCACTGTTCATGGGTGGCTGCTTCTTCTCCTGGACAATGAGTAAACAGACTTAATAGGTTAGTGGGAAGTTAATTAGTAAACATCAAAAATGGGTAACCCTGAATGAAGCATCTGTTTGGTAATCACTTCCAGGCATTTTATATCAATTTACCAGATTTCATGTAACATGCACATGTGTTAAGCTACAATAAGTCTCAGACAGTGTGGAACTTGTCTTGGATATTAATGAAAATAATACTTTGTCATGAGTGGTGCCACTTGGAGCTTCCTTCCTGCTGTTGCTCACACAGTCACTTTGGTTATTGTCCAATTCCCCATCATCAGGTTCAAGCAGCCGCCTTGCATTGTAACCCTAGTGGGGTGATACACAAGAGTATACATCCAAGGGTGCAATATAATGTCTCAATGATAGGTGATGAAGAAAGAGACTGAGTGGGAAGAGGAAAGAGAGGTTGCATGTTATTTAGCTTACTTGTCTCGTCAGCAGCAAAGGCTTCAGACAGAAGACATATAACAGAGCAGCAGCTAATATTCCTGAGAGTCCTCCACACACCGTAGCCACTGTTAGCAGCCCTGTGTATATGTGCAGCGACTCGGCGAAACTGACCAACACATCAGTGCCGCACTCCGCCATCAGCTCCTGCTCTGTCATTTCTCATCAAACTGTGGGAAAACTAACTTTATGAATGTTAGCATGTTGTCGGCAACATCTAACTGACTGACTAGCTAACGTTAACAAACCGAGGAAAACAAGTTAGTTAGCTTTTGGCTGCTCACGCTGAATTTTCTTGCTCGCAAATGGTTTTAAATGTTCTTTCTTCCTGAGAGATTTTCCATTTTGAAACATTAGCGACAACTTCTTCCAACAAAACTTTTTTCCAAAACGACAAACTCGCCGCGTCGAGACAGTAGAGCTAGCTAGAATGAGGCCGGAAATAGGATGAATTTGCCTTCAATATTAAAGCACAACAATGTTGCGTGGTTGAAAATGAGGGACTTTACCTCCACAATAACATTGACGCAAATACATGCGGGAAATGTTAATAAAGCATTATCTATTCTTATTGATTCTTAGCATATTTGTATATTTTAGGCATCCACAGTTCCCAAGGGCCCGCCTTTGGTGTTTTAATTTGAAAGCCAGGACCGGAAACAAACATACGTACTTTGTTGTTGTTAACACTCCTTGAGGAGTTGCCCGTTCTTCCCAAGTTTTGGAAATGTTTTCCGAAGTTGTGCAGCAACGGTGATTATGGATCTTGTGTTCGTGTATACATCTTTGAAACGGCTTCCATAGTTTCTCCTGAAACATTAACAAACAAGTAAGATGTTCTTGTTCGTCAGAAACGCCGCTAGAGTTGATGTTTCTCAAGAAAAAGCGGTGGAAATGTTTTCATCGCGGTTTTTAACGGTGGCAACATCCAGAAACAATGCAGCCAGTTAGCTAACGTTAGCGGCTCTCCTCGGTGAGAGTGGCACACCAACTTACGAATGCTTCAGGTACACTTTATCACGAAGACGGTCACATTATGGTCATTTATCTTGAATATACAAGTGTCATGTGTGTTTCCACCTCCCCTACATTCCCGTTGGAGTCACAATGTCACCCGGCGTCAAACTCGGCGTGCCGGCGTATTGGAGGACAGTGCTGGACATCAGTTTTGTTATAACGGTACATCTCCTGATGCATCACGGTACTCAACACCACCACCTCCACCTTTCTCGGAGGAACAGGAGGTGAGTAGGCTAATGGTACAAATCAATAGTATGCTAACTTTTCTTTGTCAAGGACTCAGAATTGGTGTGACTTTAGCCCCCAATCTGTCTTTTGATGAAGGTTTAGTCTGTCAGTCATCATTTGAGATGATTTTTTGAGTTGAAAATCACATTGAGATTATTGATTTTGTTGTAACCTTGACCTTATTTTAGCAACCAATATTTTGATTCACTTGTCCCCATGTTTATGTATGTCATTAGGCTGTCATTGGATACACCTGTTTATTTGTTAATAAACAGTTAACATATTAAATGTGCAATACTGAATGCCCCTTTCTCATTGTCAGAGCCTCTCCAGTATCCATGTAATGCAACTTGACCCTGGTGGGAAATCAGCCGAGCTAACATTGCCATGGATTGATGGTTTGTTTTTTTCTTCTAATTCTATACATCAACTATACAGTAAATAAACACCAGCTGAACAATTGTACATTTAACTCCATGATAGTTAAATAGTGTCTGGTTATTCATTTTTTCTAGTGATGTACACGTTCAGATGATCAAAGGAATAGTCTCACCTTGAAAATATATGATATACAGACTATTATACTAAAAGTCTTTAGTACACTGGTAAATACAAAACTTGAGTATTTATGCATATATGTAAGTATTCATTTATTTATTGTTAATTTCAACCTTTGTAACTGTGCTTTACTCAGGCTGTTCAAACGCCATATATTTAACCCCGCAGGTACAATGGAAATCAATGGGCCCATGATGTTGTCTGCAGAGGGCTCACTCACTTCTTCGGCTCCTGCTGGTCCGTGGGGACACTCCTTTTACCCTTCATTTACCTACATGACAAACTTCTTGCACCTCCGGAACCGCAGAAGCACACTCACCAGATACAACCCGGGCCGCCCTCTGCCTCAGGTGTGTTTCTGGGTGTTTTGGTCACGTCTGTACACAGTGACTTTTCATGGAGTATGCAGATGTAGTATGCAATGCACCTTTTCATATAAGTGGTAATTCACAAGATTGTTCATTTTAGTATATTGTTTTCTATAGTTTTCTATAGTTCTATAGTATAGATTTTTCTTATGTGTTGCTGTTGGGTATTTGTGATTTATTGATGTATGTTGAATCGCCATTCACATACCAAACAAACATTCACATTATTACTTCATATTACATCCTGTAATTATTTATAACATTACTTTACATGATTCAAGAAAGGATCATCATGTTGGAAGAAACTAATTCTACAGTGTGTTGAATGTTTCTGCAGGTTCAGAGTGTGGCACCTCCATCAGCATTTGGGGTCAAATTTCACAAGTGTGCACAGGTACATCCACAGTTGTTTGAGTACAGCCCATTTTATCTATGTGCATTTAATGCCAACATATTCTGCAGGAGCGATTTTTAAACTGCAAATGTTGAAGACCATCCAGTGATTCATACTCTTCCTGCTTAATCACGTGGTCCCCAGGTGAAGCTTGACACTGATCCTCCTCAGCTGACATTCTTCTTGCTGATTCACAACATGGGCCCAGTGGGGGGCACCAACCTGTCTCAGGTGGCTATCCGGGACTCCACCTCTGGAATAGTACCCCTAAAAACTGAAGGCAGGGTGGTGGAAAGAGGCTACCAGACGTTTGCCATCGATTCACTGTCTGGTATGTCTGAGAGTCAAGATGTTGTAAAAGATGATTCTGCCAGACGTGTCTGGTTTGAACTTTAAAATGTAAAATATTAGAATTTTCTGCATGCTGCATCCACAATAAATAACATTATATTGATTTTACTTCTTTAGCTGGATCCCAAGTTGTCGTCAATTATACTGCTCACATAAGGAGTCATAAGAGTGAAGTCCTGGATCTTCCAGCTTTTCTCACCTTCTCTAACGCCTCACAGGTATTTTTTCTGCTGCCCCGACTCTGCTCTTTTTAACTTGAAGGTAGGGTTAGGGTTAACCCTAACCCTAACCCAAAATACTTACTTTGTCATTTCACCATGCCGTATAATAAGAACATTTCTGTCTTCTTACCCAGAGTATTGTTTTCTTGACTCCACAGAATGATGTCAGTATGTTTGGTCCATTAACAGCTAATTTAACCTTGAGGGTGAATTCCACCGACAGGGTAAGTTGTGGACACTTCCCTAACTGGAAACACACCTGTAACTTCTAGCATTGCATGTTTGTTCTTGTACTGATTTACAATTTGTTTTCACGAAATTGATTTGATGACAAGTTCCTTTTTTTCTGCCCCTGTTTTAGATTTATCCTAACCATGGGGTCCATTTTGCTGGATTTGTTGTGGGGTTCTTTGTTACGTTGGTGCTGCTGTCACTGGGGTTTCTGGCCATGAACATGATAGGTCCCAGAACCAGGCTGAACCTTCTTCAACAAAGGGTATCACAAATTCAAAAATCTCTGTGTTTTGTTCTAGTAAATCGTAATGACAAACTGTCATTTAAAAACTCATTAGTTTGTTCATTACATCCGGTATGTTTGCATTTGTTACTGTTATAAAAGTGCTGTTGACAATTGTCTGTTTAAAAGAAAAGTGGCATTTTTTCCCAACTAAGCTTTATACAATTTATACTGTATGTTGTAACACTATTTCTTTTCTGTTATCATACTTAATTTTGTCATTTTAAAGAACTGTTTTCTCAAATTGATGTCTGTGTATTTTGTTCACTGTTTTAGGTTTTATTATTTAGTTCAGGTGTATGTTAATACACTGTGCATTTATTGTCTTGCTCCAGAGAAACAGAAGTGATTCAGACCCAGAGTATGCAGACTGCAACATGAGTGAGACGGTAAAAGATGAGGCAACATTTGAAGACAAGATGGTGGACACCATGGTGCTGGAGGATCCCCAGAACATGTACCAGGCTTTGGAGAAGTGAGTAGACCAGTCAAGAGGGAATTAAAAGTCTCTCCATAAGGCTTGATATCCTTTTAATGGAACAAAAATTATCAAAATCACTGCCAAGAGGAAGAAATTGGCAATGAAGACACGCACTGCTTGTAGAAAAAAAGGTATTAATATATAAATGTTACGTATTAAACAGAAGTTGGCAGTTTTCCCCTTTTATTCAATATAGTCTGCCAGCATGTAGCAGTCATAAAAAGAACTTAATATTAAGGCATTTCTGTATTGGCTTCAACATTCAGTTATGTTGGTTGTTGCTTGGAAGAAACACTCCTGGTGCTTTATGTAGCTTACCACTGAGCTACTGTTTCACCCAAATCAGTAATTATTAAAACCTCTAATTCCCTCACAGGTGGCATTTTCTAATTAAACATTTTATTGTCATAAATGTCTCAGATTATTATCAAATCCAACAAGGACAATGAATGTTATCTGCGTTTTGCAATATATCTCAGCAAAAACCCACAACACACAAGTTTAATCTGCTTACTCTACATTTTATTCCTGTAAGCCTTGAAATGTCTACACTGCTGCATGCCACCAATAACCTGGAGACCACCCGGATTCAAATCTACAAGGACGTGATGTCCTCCCTGCTGGGCGGCCTGCGGTTCCGGGGCCAGGCCAGCGCCCAGGCCCAGCAGAGGCTGCTCAGTGTGCTCCACGGACAGCTGCTGGGCATGGAGGGTCGGCTGAAGGAAGAGCGAGGGGCCCGCATGGCTGCTCTGGCTGGCCAGTGCAACCTGGAGACTCGGGAAGAAATGGAAGCAGAGCACCGCAGAGAAGCTGCTGAGAAGGCCCAGGCCGAGCTGCTGTGTCAACATGCAGACCAACAGGTAATAATAATAAGTCATTTGTGTATTTTCCCACCTAAAAGCACAACAAAAATGAATAATTTTAAAATGACAACAAAAAAAGATGTATTTACGTTATGTATTTATGTTTTTTCCCCCTGCATCTAAGAGAATCCTGTCAGTTTATTGCTTTCATTACATACTACCACTAAGCTGTGAACTTCATTTTGTAATGTTACCAGGAGCTCCTCCACTGCAGTGTCCTCCTGGAGAAGCTGCACAAGCTGAGCCAGAGTCAGCTCCAGCGCATCCTGTTGGTCCGACATGAGGAAGCCTCAGCAAAGGTGCAGAGGCAGATCATTGAGTGGCGCCGGGTGGAGCTGCACAAGATTTTCTCAGAGGAACTGGAGGAGGCCACCAGGATGGGCGAGTTGGAGAAGAGTACAGCCAAGAGTCTTCAGCACGATTACTTTGCCTGTCAAGTGAGCAACCAAAATTAACTTTCAAAGTCGTGACACATTAGAATTGACCATTTGAATGACATAATTATGTATGTATAATGTATTGAGACATGCAAAATTGACACCTGCAAACATGATCAACAAAGCATGTAAAACAGTGTTTGCCATTTATATATTTGCTTCTCTTCAGCAATCTGTATTTGTGGTAATCAGTACATGAAGCAAACATTTAAAATACATGTCGTACATACTGCACATGTTCTTCTCTTTTCTGTCCAGGATCAGCTAGAGGAGGTACTGGATGTGGTCCTTGCCAACAAGCGCTATGTACTAGCTGAACGCCATGCACAGAGGAAGTTCCTGGTGCACAGCCTTCACAGCCTCAACAGCCTCATTTCTGACACCTTCTCCAGCACCTCCAGCAATTTGGACGGCTGGTTCACTCTCATCAGGAGGTTGGTTTCTATTGTAGTTACCAGTGATAGCATCAAGTGATGATCGCTTCAGATATAGTTGCACTATTACACTACACTATAAATGTGACCAAGTAAGCTTTACAGAAAATGTGTAATTACGTCAAACTTGGTTTTGTTTTACAGTTCAACCTGTAGGCAGCTCTAAACAAAATAAGTGAGCTGGATTAGAGTTGTCATGCTTTCATCTCTCCACCAGAGGGAGCATCGTGCCTGCAGAGCAGGTAGACCAGCTACAGGAGAAGGCCCAGAAAGAGCTGGTGATGGTGAGGCAGAGGCTGGATGAGGCACTGAGCCAAGAGAGGAGAGCCATGCGCTGTGGACTGATTAAGAAGAGGCGGGAGCTCATCTCTGACATGGTGAGGAGCTCATGCATATTTAGGCTTTTATTCCAAACACCTGCATTATATATCCATTGTGGATTTATGCCACAAAACCTATATAAACTACCTTTAATCCTGCTTCCTGCTTTCTCCAGCTGCGGGTCCACAAACAGAGACAGAAGGATCTGTCTGGTCTGTCCAAGGGTCTGGAGGGAAGGATAGATGTAGCCCAGCACCTGCATTGTTGGCAGAATTTACTGACAGCTCACAGTTTGGAGCTAGCAGAGCTCATCAACAACCTGGATGAGGAGGCTGCTGCCGACATCCGCAAGGTGCTACTCTAACAGCACACATCAGGCACATTCATGACCTAGTGACTTTGAAAGATACATAAAATATACACACACAAATATAACATTGAGCTTGACTGAGTTTGGTTAATTCCCTGTCCCTTGATCCTCTATCTGTTAGGTGACCATGCGTGTGATCCAGGGTGCCATAACAGAAGTCAAAGCCATCCAGCCGTCTGCAACCCAGGCCCTGCTAACGCTCTCGCCTCCAGGGGCACAGCGCTCTCTATTGCAGGTAGAACCAGAAGCAGGACCAGGACAAGCCCAGGGACAAGGAGCAAGTGCTCTCCTGCAGGGCCAGGAAAAGTTGCACCAGGAAGGCAAGGCAGCCTTACGCACCCTCAGCTGCACCAGAGAGGCCCTGCGCGAAGCCATGGAGAGAGAGTTGCAGGAGCAGAGGGAGCTCAGGGCGCACTGCAGAGCTTTCTTCAGGTCAGTGACACAATAACAGCGGCCATTTCGTTTCAGAGGATTCAAATACAAGAAAGTTCAATGTGTGTGTTTTCACATTAGCCACAGATTAGCCACAGAGAATGAAGGAAAGCTTTGTGTTTATCTGTCAGTCTTCCTTTTCTCCTTCTGTCCTAGTTGTTTGTGTTCGTCCCAGTTGACCCTGTGTGAAGATGACCGTCTCAGGATGAAACTAGAGTTTCAGAAGTGTCTGTCTGTGATGGACCGCTGCCTGGTGCTGCCCCACGCTGTCTCCAGAACCAAACTCCACACCGCACTGGCAGCTTGGAGAAAGGAGAGCGAGCAACAGATGGTGAACACATAATCACACATTATTGAATTCAGTTGTTATGTTCTCAAAACCTCTGTGTGTAGAATAAGAAAATTACTGCTAGTGGTCTACTAAAATGTCACAGTGGCAGACAGCAATGCACACGGCTACCTCGTTATATTTCTTTTGGTATAATATATGTGTCGCCTGTTTTATAGCTTAAAAATAGTTCTTTACCTCGCCCGCTAGTTTTAAAATGAAATCAACAAGAGCTCAGAGCATCTAATCTATTTGATTGAAAAAGTAGGTGGAACACTCTGAAATGCTAATGAAGTGAAAGATCAAAATTACGAGTGTTGTTCCTTTTGCAAGACATGATCCAAAGGAAATTGTAAAATTACGTATCTTTATAGTATTTGCAGTGAAACTATTAGATTATGAAGCAGAAATCCTCCATTTTTGACATCCAAAGATATTATGTACTGTATGTGTATAGTATAATAAAGAGCGTTCGAGCTCAATTAACAAGATTAAAATCTGCAATTTTCTTGTAATTTTTACTTTACTTCTTTAGTTTTAAATCTCCTCATTATTCTAAAGGCAATTCAAAGGGAGGAGCCGGCTTGCATCAAATTACAGCAGGATATAATGGTGCATTTAATGTTTTCTCAAATGAATGAGAAATGGAGAAATACGACCACCAGTGCAAACCACACTGCCACCAGCCTCAATTGTGTCGCTGCTGGATGAGTGCACGTTGTTATTCAGAAATAATAAAGGTCTCCACAGAGTGGTTTCATTTCTAATCACATCATAACAGCACGCTTGGAATCATTTCCCAACCACCTTATGGATGTTGTGGTTTTTGCAGACGAATATGAAACCCAAGGGGAAAACCAGCGAGGCCAGACAGAAAACAGACGCATCTGACCTGCTGCTGTTCCAAAAAAGGCTCGAGGACAGAATCCAACTGTTTGAGAAGGAGAAGGAGATGGAGAGCGGTGTCATGAACAAGGCAAAGCTGTTTTCTTTTTGATTTCTTTCCATTTACCTTTACTATCAAGTCAAGGAATAAGTCAAAGGACCAGTGTATTCATTTTATATTGCATCAACTCTAAGCTCATTCAGTAACAGAAGCATACTCCTTGCAGTAAACAACTATCTGTGCTAAAGGTCAGTGTCTAGATTGCACACAAGGTGCTGTGACGTCATACAAGATGACTGAAATACATCCATTCTAATGTTGCCAGGTGACGGAGGAGATGCAGAAGGAGAGAGAGGATGATCTGCGCTCTCAGGCCGACAGCCTGGCAATGCAGATGGCCACCATCCACTACCAGAAGGCTGAGAGGAGGACCAAAGTCTTGGAGACCTCCAGAAGCATGCTCACTCTGCACAGCCTGCTCATCCAGCAGCTCAGAGAGAGAAAGTGCCTGGAGAGACAAGACATGGCCCAGAGTATACAGAGCCACTGCTTGGTAGGCGATGCTTGACTCCCAAGTTAACCCCTGTGTTGCATTGCATGGTGGGAGGGCTGCTCATGGGCTTTGGGTTTCCTCTGAGACTTTTACTTTCTCTCTAAACGTAGTAGACTTTTATTAGAGTATAATTTGACTCTTGCCTCAGGGCCTAGAGGAGGCAGAACAACAGCTTCAGAAGGAGAGGACAGAGTTGGACGGCCTGTCTCAGTCCAGGGTCGAGTCCAATCTGACACAGAGAGAGGACTCCGATGTGGGAGTGGAGGAGAGTGAGGAGGAGAGACTGTTTCAACTGCAGCAGGATTGCAGGATGACATCCATTCTCCAGGAGGCACTCTACAAGTGTGAAGAGGTTATCACACTGTTGGCTGAGAGGTGAGCTGTCATGTCAGAGTTGTCTCAGGAGTAATGAGGAATTCTGCAGATCGACACAGGCCATTAAAGTTTACAGTGTTGAAACTCTCTGGTGTTTTCAGGTTGCAAGAAATGACTGCCAACAATCAAGCTGTGGAAGATTTAAAAGAACAAATGGGGCTCAAGAGACTTTATGCAAACTGTGACCAGGTCTGAATTTATCAAGACTTTTTTTCTAATGTTGTATTTAACACATGTAATGTAATGGAAAAATACAGAGACATCCTCACTTCTGTGCATGCCAGTGGAAGTAGAGAAAAACTTTACTTAAAGTGACTCTGTGCCCTGCTCTTCATCTCAGGATCTGGAGTTTGCGTCTGGGCTGGTGAAGCAGAGTCAGGTGTCTGCTGAGGTTCTCCTGGAGGCCCTGCGTCTCCTCCTGCCCACCCTGCCTGAAAGTGAGCTCCTTTCCATCACTGACGCCCTCTGCCCCAAACAGCACCCCGTTTCATCATCTGCAGAGCAGGAACACTCAGGGTAAGAACCAGGTCCAGGAGCTGTCTGCTGGCAAACAAGTTTTACACATCTAATTTACACAGTGTAGGGTCACATTAGGTGAATGTGTTTGACTCATGAGAGGTGACAATTATTGGTAGTGTAATAACAATAAATATATATTTCAATTTGTAGTGGATTTTTTTCTGCATTTCTCTTTCCGTTAGACTTTTAATAAGCCCTGCGCAGCATCCTTAGAAAGAGGAAAGAGAATATCTGCACAGAAATAGACTTTTTAAGATATATGATTTGCAGGTACCAGCATGCCAAGTGCCAGCCCTTACAGTCTTATACTTGTGCACCCCACAAAAGACACTTCTCCATTTATTCTGTAGGTTATATCTGGATTTACCTCTCTGTACAGAAGGACTTTGTTTCATACTGCAAAAGCCCTGTTCACTGGTCACTGTTATCATTTTACTGTATGTCATGAAATGGAGCAGATTGTCTATCCCTCGTTTAGTTAATTGATTATTACATTTTTTCAAATTACCCATCATCATACAAAATCTGTCTGGCTCTTCCAACTTGCAAACAAGATTTGGAGTTTGGTTACCAACTAATGTGCATAAGCCAACAAAAGCTTTTGTCGTGCACTACTCTCCTGGCTCATGTTATTTTCTTTTCCCCCTTTTTAAAGGAAAAAAAGAACAGAACAACTTGAATGTAGTGAAAACTTTTTTGCCCCAAGTACGCAGCCAGAGTCTCGAAGATTCAAGTTCTGTGGTTTAAAGAAAGTAGTTTTCTGAGTGAAGTCGCTGATTACATAAAAGCAGCGTTTAAACTCAGCAGCTGGCTGAAACAAATCCATCTCCATGCATTGTCTTCAATTTAAATAACAAATACTGTTTGAACATGGTTCCACAAGAGTCCTTTTCCCCGAGCCAAGATGGAGAGATAAATGATTTTACTCATCATTTAATTTCCCGTCTCTTCCTGATACACTGGAACACGCACGGCCCCCGCTGAGTTTGGATTACTTTACTGATGAATAATGTCTCATGCATGTCTCTTTGGATCTGAGCTGTCTGGCCAAAGGACAAGGGAATGAAAGTGCTCTGTCTGGAACAATATGCAGGACATGTGTTTTCCTTTTATTTTTCAGCTCTTTTTGTTTCTGCTTTTTGTTTGCAGAGTAGAGTTGACCCGTTCTTAAAAACTGTTTTTAATCTTACTAATGTGCATTCACGTAAATGCAGCTAACATTTGATTAGAGAAAAAGAAGTTGACAGGCTAATTGACTGGATTGTTGATACTTTGAGATCCTTGATCAAATCACTTTATTTACAGCCATGCAGTCGTCTATATTGAGACACAAAATAAACTCATCACAGAAAGTTTAAGTGGACAGAAAATTGACCTCTTAGCTTGATCAAGCAGCTGTGTTTGAGAAACTGGTCTATGTACATTTATGTTTAACTGATTCAGCTTCTGATTTTGACTGAACTCATGAAATAAATGTAAACAGGCATCCGATAGATACGTTTCAACATTTACAACTAGTTAATAGAGTACCTCCAACACGCTCCCCCATTCAAATGTCTGGCATGTCTGCCAGTCTAAAATGTGTAGGTAAGTGTGGTCAGAGGTAGTGTCTGTAGCATCTGTTCCTTATGTAATCAAACACCAGTAACCTGTGAAACACCCTGAATACAATGAAATAACATCTGTTAGCCCTACTGACAGAAGTGTACTTTTTCCATTTTACTTTTATGAACATTGTAATCAGTTGACAGATGCTGTACTTAATGTGTTTTAAAAATGTTAAA
This sequence comes from Oplegnathus fasciatus, assembly GCA_003416845.1. Taxonomy (NCBI): domain Eukaryota; kingdom Metazoa; phylum Chordata; class Actinopteri; order Centrarchiformes; family Oplegnathidae; genus Oplegnathus; species Oplegnathus fasciatus. Next base: position 1,356,486 of record NTHP01000033.1, read on the forward strand.
AGTACAAGAACTTTACATAAATCGGACGCTGCACATGATTTACTGTTTCTGTTTACTTTAACATGCTCTGTCTATAAAACATGATTTTTAAGCAATCACAGTTCTACGTTTGGGAGGCAATCTGAAATATGAATTCTCCTAAAGAAAAATAGCTTTGTGTGATTTTGTAGGAATTACCTGTATTTAGTAACTGATTCGACAGGCCTAACAGGCTGTACCCTACTAAGAAAGAGATTAAATATTTAATCTCATTTACTTTAAGGGAAAAGGTCACAAACCTCTCCCTCTAAACTAATGAAAGGTTATTACAGCGTATCAGATGGCTAGGCATTTTTATTCAAAGCCAAAGCAGAGATTGTATCGCCGTTACCAGCTTCATAATATATTGATGACTTTTTGACCAGGTGTGCCGCGGGGCTGAACAGACTTCTTCCTGTCAAACTGAGAGAAGACGTGGTGCATAAAAATATGCAAAATATGCCAAGCTGCGCTGTGGAAAGAGAAAGGTGAGTTCAACACATTTTGCTACTAGCTGCTATATAAAGTTATAATGTTACACTATCTTCAAGACTAATTTGTAGTTCAGTGGTCACCAACATCATAGACAAATCCTTTTATTGATGTGTAATGTGCCTTTCATCAGTTCCATGGCTGGGCTGCAGTGACCACATGCATGAGGTAAGCACTTTAACGCTCCAGACCCACTAACAACAGCTCCTTTGTCCTCCAAATCTCACAGACTCCAGGAAAAGAGGCAAAGTCTGATGGAAAAACTGTTCCCCAGAGCCCGTCTCCTGCTTCCAAGGGATGTTGCACCGCTGCCGGTTGAAGAGAAAGGAAAGGAGGACAGTTTTACTAAAGCACAGCGGCCTATTTATAAAGCCGCCATGACTGAAAGCACAGTTACACAGCAGCACGGTGACACTGCAAAAGACGGGGACGTGGACGCGGTGAATGAAACACTGCACAGCACAGCAGAGGAACGCACGAGGCCAGCCTCTGCCAGCTCTGCACTGGGTGTCCCCGCTACTGGAGAAAGGTTGTTTGTGTTTCGGGATCCACCTGAATCATGTGACCGTGTGGATGCCCCGAAAAGAAAAGGGAAAAAGAACTTCCTCAATCTGAAGAAAGGCTCAGTGGCTCCAACAAACCTACCTTGAGACTTGCAAACATTGTCTTTTGTAAAGGTTTTTTATGATGAGGGTACTTTGTGATGATATATGATAATACTACAATCTCAAATAAACCAGTAGTTTTGCTATGTAGCGAACATTTTTTCTAAATGTGTGTAGCATCTGCCTTTGTTTTTAAGTAAAGGCAGCTGACTAACTGTTTCCACAGTGGTTTCCTTGATCATTACTTCAAATTGTTAATGGGGAGTGTGATTTGCAAGGTCATACAAAGGTGGTTGACAAACATTTTGTTTTCATTGGTCTTGTCTTGAATGGACATCTTTTAGTACAGACTTACTGAGAAGGTTACACTTTACCAATGAGTTTTGGGGAGAGAAGAGAACAGATGAAAAAAAAAAAAACCCTTCTGTAGTATCAGTAGCATCGCTCCTAAACATTAGTGTCAAAGACTATTATTATTCATGTTCAAAACTCCAGATATTGGGCAGGTTACTGAGTTCTTGTGGTTTGATGTGAGGATTGTATACCTCCTTACACTCAAGACACACAGGCACATGAAATGTGTCCAAATCCAAAGTTGTTTCATGTGCAACAGCTTAAATTCATTTAGTGAAATAACCATTTTGGGTGATGATTAGAGCTGTCATTAATATCCTGGTTTCAGGAATTCAACACGTTTGGCTGTGTTAACATCAGGAGCAGCTCAATCACCCCTGGTATCCGGAGCTTGCATGAACAGAGTATTTGCTCTCCAAAACACAGCAGACCCCAAATGTTTGCCTCGCTGCGCCTCCACGTCATCGTCCATCGTTTTTTTTTTTCCCCCTCCACCACTCCATCCTTAAAACTGCAGCAAGTCCTCCTCTTCAGTAGTTAAACACTGGTGAGTGTCACAGCAGCTGGAAGCGGTTCCTGAGCAGCGGCTTCATCGTATCCGACATGAGGCTGGGACTCGCCACTCTCGTGTGTTTCTTCAGCTTTGTGTGGCTGTCGGACTGCGCGCCTCCGACCTGCTACTCCAGAGCGCTCGGCCTGAGCAAAGAAGTCATGGCTCTGCTGGATAAAATACACACCTACCATCGCACGGTGAGTAAGCTCTTGAAATCGGTGTCACATTCTGCAGAGCCGGCTGTGTAAACCAGTTCAGACTTCTGTGCTCTAATGGTGATGTTTGTTGGGTTGCAGAAAACGTGCGCTGAGATTCTGCCCACGATCTTCCTCGATGTGCATGTAAGTTTAACACAATGGGGTAATGCATAAGACATGTGGGGGACACTAAGGGGGGCTGGAAGGGGTTTTAGGGGGTTCCCGGGAAATTGGGTGTCTTATCACTTTTCCCCCCTCTAACAACCACATTTTCCCCACTGATTAACATTTTCAGTAATTCCAGTTAGATATTTAGAGCTAAGGGAGTTAACCCTTTCAGTCCCAGGCCAAACACTGTTTTTTTTCCCTCCTACTTCCAGTTATGTCCCTCATAAAGTGTCTTATTAGGTTTAAATATGAATGTACTGCACATTCTCTTCTTCAGAAGGACCAGAACTATGTGAACATGAAGATTTATTTGAAGTGAATCGTTGCAGACAATATTTATCGTGGATTATATAAACATGTAGAATTTAGGTTTGCCATAGAAAAAAAAGGCTACAACATGTATTTTACTAGAATTGTGAAGGTGTCAAATATGAAAGCTCATTACAGAGCAGTAACACAACTAACCAGTGACATCGATGAAGCTTTTGGTGAAACTGACAGCAACTATGAGCTCACAACAGCCTCATAGCTCATAAATAACACAGGCGACAGTTGATAAAGGATGACAACAAAGATTCACTAAGAGTAACTTTTACTTTTACTCAAATCAAACATGTCACTCACCTTTCTGACTTCATGAGGTCAAGGGTCAACACCTAGAATGTGATTAGTTAACTAAACCATCATAACCAATGACTGACAGAGGGGACTATTTACTGAACCCTGCATTTCCCATTAGGAAGAATGGGCCACAGCCAAAGGTGATATTGATATGGTGATTGACAGCGAGATAGACCAATCGCTGCCTGTACAAGGCTCACTTAAACAGTGAGCGGGATGCTGGCATTAATTTAATACAAAGTCAACATGTTGATAAAATGGTCCCAATTAGATCAGAGCTGTAGCTCTCACTCTCAACCTGCACAGGAAGCTAATTCAATGCAAAATCAATCAAACCAATGCAAATCAATGTGCACTGTGATTTCTGTGTCAAAAGTTTACCTGATATGGATCCACGGCCTGTTGTTTGTATGTTTAAGAGTTTATGAGAATATTTGAGTACTCTAGATTCAACAAAGTTTCAAATGAAATGAGTTCACTTGACCTACAGGGGGTTACGGTCTGTAAATACTGTCTGCAAAAACAAAGTTTTATCTTTCCAGAACGCATGTGTCACAACCAAGCTCCGTGATTTCCTCTATGTGGTGCTGAACCATCCTAACAAGTACTGCAGAGAGCGTCCCAGAATAATACTGCTGAAGCGTAAAATCCAGAACTTGTTCACCATCATCACCAGAATTTGTTATCGGGTAAGAGCATCAAATACGCCTGCAGTGTTTTCCACCTTCAGATTCTTGTTTTCAGGCGTGACCACACACATGTCTTTTGTTTGGTTGGCAGGACCTGGTGTTTTTCACAGACGACTGTGAGGCTATTGACACTGGACACAGTAGCCCTCACTATGCAGAGGACAGGCTCCAGCTACTGCAAGAGAAGAGATGAGCAGCACGCAGAGCACATGGCAGACGTATATTGGTCTGTTACATTCATAAAAACACATCAGCAATATGTAGAATGGTAAAGCATGCACAATACAATCCGCAGCCCGCACTGCGTCATAAGAAAAGTCCTACCTAGTTGGCTCTGTGTTAGCTGCGGACTCATGTTAGTGGACAAGTGTGGCTACATTCCAGCAAAGAGTGCAGAACTTTCCACAGGAAATTTGCTGAATGCCAACCATACCGATGAAAACCTTGAAATAATAAACCAATAGGAGATGCTTGTGAGCCGGGCTTAACCGCTGCTTACTTACCAGGGCTGATCAAAGCTTCATGTGTCATTAAGAGAAATATGTTGTGTTGCCATAACCCTTGGTCGGACTAACATGTCTTAAAGGAGCACTATGCAGCATTTTGTAAACATCTGAAGTTGAGTTGAACATGGTGGTTGAAAATGTTACGTAAGAAATAGATGTCCTAAGCGTTGCTTTCTCGGTTGTACGGCGTGTTCCTGCAGAGATTTCTCACATTTTGACTTTTGTTCTATGCCAAAACTGTCACAACAGTGCTGCTGTTTGTGCTGATGCTGAACAAAATCAATGTTTTCACGGCCTCAAGCAGAGTGGATATAAAACAACAGAGCCATCACTGTCGTAGAGGTATTAGAAACATGCCTGTTTTTATGTACACTTAATGACAATCTATATGTCTCTCATTATGTAATAAAACTTCTCTTTATGTACCAGCTTTTATGTTTTTATTCTCTGAAGTCATTTCTAAAATGTCTGCCAGTTGATTCTAGGAAATACTACACAAACTACAGGGACCAAACTGGTTCATGTCCAGGCTGTGAATCAGCATGATGTCCTTTTCTAAAATGTGTATTGTAATATGTAATTTTACATGAGCGAGGTTACTTCCAGTCTGACTTTCACTCAGCATGTGACACTTATGGATGAATTTTGTTTTTATGGAGACAGTATGGAGTTTTTTGTCACTGCTGGACTAAGATGCAGTTGTATTTTAAGTAACCATTGTTTAGGTCAAAGTAAAAAAAAAGCATTTTCTCTCTACAAAGCAGAATAAACTGGTGGTTGTGTCTTGAAAATGATGAACTGTAAGTGAAGCAATGCTGCTTTTACACAAACCACAGTCTCTCTTACTGTACGTTCAGGACAAAAATACAATGAAATATTAATTCACACAGTGAGGAAATTATTTGTGGGGCATCATTATTTTCTCTACCATTGGAGCTCTCAAATACAGATAATGGTGTGGTTGCCATTCTTTTGATATTTGGGAAGGAGTCCACCTGTCTGATTTAATTTATGACCTGTGCTGCCCTCTGGTGGCCAAACTGTATGACCCGCATACAGAAAGGTAGCTGCTCAGTGTATTTTTGTCTGTGTGTACAGACAAAAAAAAAATCTAATTTTTTTCCTCTGTGTTTTGCAATGGAGAAAGTATTTTCCCATCACAGGCTGAGATGTTTAACTTGACAAGTGCTTCATTTTGCAACCCCGGATATCCTTTAATCCATCATTTGAATACATCTGCATGAGGCCATGATGTATGAGTTAAGTGTAGTACAGTTCATTTGACTAAAACTAGCCAGAGCTGAGTCAGCCTCGGGTTAGACCTCCACCATCAAAGGCTCCTGGACACCGGCCTCACTGGCCTGGTCCATAATCCCTTTTTTCCATGGAAGCCTCCAGTTTCCATCCATCCCAGTACACAGTGTGAATACCTGCATGAAAATTGCTTGTAGAGACTTGAATTGACTTGACAGGTGATCTATTTCAGTGAACATTCAGACAGCTTGTCTTTTTGTCACATGTGGCCTACGTTATTGTTGTGTGGCAATGCTGTGGGTTGTTGTTGGTCCATTGAAAGACTCTCCAACATGAGACGGCAATATATTAAATGAAAGAAGCAATCAGAATTTCACAGTGTCCACGTTTGTGAATGATTTGTCGTCTGAATGTACTTGTCTGACAACATACAGTGGATCATTAATGAAAAGGTTTGGGCAACTCACGCTCAGAACTTAATGCACCACCAAGAAGAGTTCTGAAAATGGCACCTTGTTTACGTCTGCATTAGCTCACAATGATGAGCTATGTTCTTGATATGATTGATCCTCTACACCAACTAACATTTACCCCCATAAATCCCTACTTGCGTATTTGCTGAAGCACTTGTCCCATAGGGATCCACAGTTTCTGTTGTTGCTTTGCTGTTTTTCTCCTTGAACCTGGTGCTGTGAGTGTTGTTGATACGTTCTGCATCACAGAAATACCTTCAGCGGGGAAACAGGATGCTTCATGTTTGTCCTGAGTTTGCATATGACTTTATTGATGTCACATAATGAAAGCTCGTGTGCCGTGTCTGTTTCATGTGTTAGGCTTGGCCTTAATCAGGTTCACACGCCTTGTGCAGGATGCAAGAGAGCTGAAAAACTGTTGGGCGTGAGCACACTTCAAATGCTTTCAGTCGTCTTGAGGTTTGTTGAGGCACCAGTCATGCTGGAGCTGATCTGTTCCTGGATCAGGACCATCAGGCACTTCTACAGGCTGATTAAGTGGCGGGGTCCATATGCAACGGTCATCCATTTACTGTTGGCAACACTACATGTTCAAGGTTAATCCTCAGAGGGAGTTTGGCAGTGCCTTGACCTGTCACAAGGTGGTGCTGGTTGTTGTAGTTCCACACTGCCACATTAGATGAGGATGGTTTTCCATCATTTTGCTGACTGACTCTATATAAAGGTGCTGCTGACAGACAGCTACTCAAAGCTCTCTCTCTCTCTCTCTCTCTCTCTCTCTCTGGGTTTGTGTTTCACTGACAGTAAATATTAACAATTTCCAGATTTGTATTCCTAGATTTAACTTGGTAACAGGGATGCAGTACTGCAACCTGTCAAATCTGCAGCCATTATGCTGAAAAGGTCCAAACTATTTCCTGCTGGGATGAAAACTGTTCAGTTTCTTTCACAGATGTTTCGGTAAGAGCTCAAATCAAAATGTCACATTAATACGCCGTTAAACAAGGACATAAGGATTCACAAAGATTTTCAAACTTCTGATAATGAATTTTAATCATCAAACCACTTCAAATTTCTAAAGCACAATATTGTATTCTTGTAATATCACAATACACAACAATGTCACGACATCCGGATGTCGTTTGATCATTCTTTAAACACTGAGCCAGACTTAAAAACACCATCAGTCCTGTGCAGAAGATTTGTTTAATCTTCCAACACATAGTAATCGTTTTAGAATCATTTAACAGTCTGCAGGTTACTATTAGCCTGGCCCATGTGGCAATAAGCATTTTTTTTCCCTTTTTGAGCCAAGAATGAAGTATTTGCACTTCTGAACCATCAGGTCTGAGCATCTCGCTGCTAATGAACTAACCCTACAAAACCCAACATGTTAGTCAGCAGCATGTGGCTTCTTAAGAAATCAGCCCACAGTGCGGTTATAAAGCTTAATTGCTGTGCTTGTTGATGATCATTAGAGGGCCGCAGAGTCCACCTTATTTTCTATCATTAAGGCAAAATGAGAACAGAACATTTAAACCGCAGGCGTCCAGGTAATTTAACAATTTTAATGTTCTGTGACACGGCACCAAAAATGTTAAATGCTGCACAATAAAAACAACAACAACTTAGCCGAGGGGTGACAGTAATCATTCTCTGCTTTGTTGAAATAAATTACCTTGTAAAGGACAGATCAGAAACCTATTTACATTAAAGGATCAGTGATGCAGTTTGTGATTCAGTTTTGTTTATGGGGTTTTCAGGCAATTTTCCATCACATTTAGCACTTTTATTGCATCTTAAAAGAAATGTTGCCTCATTAGTCCGCATAAAAAAAATGTTTCCCCCTTAATTTCCAATAGATGATTGGCACACTCTCCGCACTCTTGTAATTACGCTGCTCAGTAAACATTTTTTTAGTGTTCGACCCAGTGAGATTCAAAACTCTCACATATTAGACCAAAGCTTCCCCTCCTGTCAACAGTAAATGTACCTTATAAATGCACAATTGTTCCATTTTATTTACACGTTGAAGTAATTATTCAGTGAAGGGTCAGCGGAGGACGTCTGTTCACCAAGCTAAAGATCTTATTGACAGTTGTGATCAATTCATGGGAGGTTACTCGGTTGGTATCTCAGTGGTTAATAACTTCAGTCTATAGTGTAAGTGGCCAGAGTCTGGTCATGACCTTAGGTCAACCAAAAACCTTTCAAGAGAAGTAGGCCAAGACACCACCGCCCTCTAGTGGACACTTCGGGCCTTACAAGCCCAAATAAAGAGGTTTATACCCTTAACTCTTCATGAATGAATCACTTTCAACTGTAGGCTCTGCTTGTAGGTAACAACTTTATTCATTTTAACAACTAATTAACAACTCAAGCTGATAAACAAATCAAGGTCATACAGTACCGTGAAAACGTATAAGAAATAAAAGTTATAAACAATGTGTGTTATTTCATTTATTATGATATTCATCCGTTGGGTTTGTCACTAAAAAGTCCAACTCAATAATGTATTTATAAGACACACATTTTAATACTGACTTTTACTGTATGGCAGTCTCAAAACTGGCCTCATGGTGAGCTTATTGCATTTCTTTAAATATGTCATTGCTTTAATATTTCAGTCAAATATGAGAACATGCGGTTTTCTGCAGGAGATTGATTTTATAGTTTGTGTGTGTGTATGTGTGTGTGTGTGTGTGTGTAGGCAGCCGCAAGACGTTGGTGATGATGGCCGTGTCTGCTGGTAACTGAACAGTGATTTATAACGTCCCCGCTGCGATATTAATAGTATGTACCGCACGTGGGACCGTGTTGGAACGTGTTCGCGCGCTCAGGTTAATACGGCCTGCCACAGTTATAGTAGACAATTAGTAGTATTTATATTTTCAGTGGATTGTTAAATATTTTCCTGCGTCCGAACGCCTTTGTTTTTATTTTTATTTTTATTTCTTTATTAGAACTCTCAAATCAAAAATGTGGCCTTTTTTTTTGCCCTTAACTTATAAGACATTTTCATAACAAGCAGACTGACAAGTAAATACATGTTTGAAGAAATTATCTCATAAGAAGCCCTAATGAAGGTGAAATCACAGCATCCTCAAATTTTGGTTTGGAGGTCTTTCCCAGCATCGTTTCACCTGTTTTTATTTTTTTTATTTTTATCGCTTTATGGTTTATTCACTCACATTTTCCTGAAAAGGTTGAACAGGCCCGAAGTCAGCAAGTAGGCCAACTCAAAGGAGGTATAGTAGCCTAATTGTTGTGATGTAAATCGATTGGAACTTGACGCATGGATAAAAGTTTAAAGATGTTTTTAGCTGTGTAGTTTTTAGTTTAGTAGCCATGGTGGTTTTAGTCATTTCAACTTTTTTTAATCGAAACGAAAGGACCTTTTTTTTTATGTTACTCCGACTCTGAACAGAAGGTGGTGGTGTGGTATCTGAAAGAAACACAGAAAGTAACATGTTCTTGTATATTTCATGGATTTTGGCTTGAGACTAGTGTGAAGTGAAATTTCTTCCCGCATTTCAAATGGTTATAATGGACGAGTTTAGTGTCTTGTACATATAGTCTTTTATAAAAGCTTCACTTTGTCACTTTGTCTAATATCCTCAATAAAATGACAGCAGCTGATCAACCTTTGCGGCTCGCAACAGCCAAGCCAACATATATAATATTATATCATTTTTCACAATAAAGGTGAAATAAAATGTACAGATATTTATCGACGCTTAAAGAAACATAACGTAAATACATTTCTAATAGCAACTTCCTTGAATTAACTCACCTGTCAAATCATTTAAACTAACTGCTACTTGTTTTAGAGGACAGCTTCATTAATTATCATGCATGTTAAATAATGTATTGGTGCATGTTGCTAAATATAAATCTGTGCAGATCTCCGCAGAGATCATCACAATGGAAGAAACCAGCACTTTAAACAGAATAAAATCAACTTGGGCCTATTTGTCATTTACGTCTGTTGCAATAAAAGCGTTTGTAAATAACACACTCTTCTATTTATGAAGGAATAAACACAGATAAACCTTTACTTTGCTCAGTAACCTGTATTAATCCAGTTTATAAAAGCCCCACAGTCTATCCTCTATAGGAGACAAAGCGAATAAAGGTTAAATGTCTATTAAACATCCACTGACTCCTCTGCTCTAATAACCATTGATCCAAAGGCGACTTCTAATAACCTTTTCTTGGGGATCAGTGGGGTTTTAACTGCAGAGTCAAACAGCCTCCTGTGATCTTTCTGGATGATATAAACTAGTGCGTTTTGTTTTCTCTTTGGCTCCTGGCTAGATAGAGAGCCGGGGACAAAAGAATGAAAGAGTCTGAAAGAATGGACGGATCCCCTTTGGTTCTTTTGTGTCAAGTTTCTCCTCTTTTCACACGGAGCGTTCATCCGCGTGATTTCAACTCATTGTCGGGGATTTAATTCATGCGGAGACTGTCAGAGGAAAACACAGCAAATAAATAAAAATATATGTCGGCCAACATCCACCATGAATTCTAATTTTTAAAGCAGTTTAATTTAAATACATTTTATGCTAAAAGACTTAGTAATATAAAACTGAGCGGGGGATTAAAAGTTTGGGAAGCGATTCTTAACAAATGTCTGAATAAATCGGGACTATTTGTTGCCGTCGTTGAGGACAGCAGCTTGTCAGCGCGGAGGAGCAGGAAATCACAGCAGAGAGGAGAAGTGTTGCCCGTCCCAGTCCCCCGTTGACATTTTAGGAATGATAAAAGTTCCGCCTTGCCTGAAGCTACAGCCTCGCTGGAGCCGGCCTCCGTCTGCGGCAGATTGCCTTTGCTCATTACAGCAATTATTTTACTCCAGTTTAACCCCTGCCTGAATGGCAGAGAACTCTGGAGAAAAGCCTTTTAAAAGGGCTGCGGAGTGGCCTGTAATTTCCCCCCTATCTGATCCCTGTGTTGTTATTTAAGTCTTCCTGATGGCAGAAAATGACTCCAGCGCTCATCAGAAGGATCAAATACTTGCTTTATGCGCTCCAGTAAGGTAATATGTTTATATGTGGAGTGACACGTTGGGCTCCAGCACCCTGTCTTCTCCATAATGGGGTGTCACCTGGCTCATTTTACACCCCTAAACGCTCCATAATGACACTCAAGTGGATTGTTTACAAGCAGTTTAGCCCAGAGAAGCAATCTCCAATATTTATCGGTGTGTTTTGAAGTCAGCACAACTGGTTGTCGTCCCCCCCACCACCACCACCACCACTACCACCACCTCCATCTCCACCCCCTAAACTCTTCTGGCGCCAACAAAATCTAGGTTAGTTGTTTCAAAGCAATAGGCAACAGCTGTAGCAATACATTCCACCAAATAACATGTGACAAGTTTAAATTTACAGTGCGCACCAGCACTGCGAGGCTGAGGAAGCGTGAAATGTTTCATTGCAAATACCTGACGACAAAATGGAAGAAATGTGGACGTTGTATTGCCAGTATTGTTGTGGTGTGGGTCACATAAAGCCTCCAGCCTCTCAATGACAGCCCACAAAGCATGGTATTTAAATCATGCTGTCGTTAAGCTGAACAATATTCCTATTTTCTTTTTTTT
>NTHP01000033.1:1372516-1423150 GCA_003416845.1 Oplegnathus fasciatus
CCCCCCCTTGACTACATCTATTAAAGTCAAAAATGATGTGGAGTCGGGGGCAAGGGGGGAGGAGGCAGCGTGGAGCCAGGGAGAGATTTAACCCAGGACTGTCATTGATTTACCTGGCTATGCCTCTGTGTACCTTCTCATTATCTGCAGTCCTTAAAAAGAAGGGATTTTATTGTTATGATCTCTTGCAGAAAATATGTCACTGGATCTATGTGCTATATTTCATTTAGAGTGGAAAAGCACGGATGCACGCGTAATGTTTGATTTCATATAAATAAAATGTTGCTGCTTTAAGTTTTGGATTTATGAATCCTGAAGTAAAGACATGAAAATAGATCACTTTTTTTTTGCTATGTAGCTAGTTCTCAGGAAAGCGTCTGCGTCGCTAATTGCCAAGCATAAACAATCTGTCACGATTTGTCAGTCTCCCTAATGGGCAGACAAGTTATGTTGTTTTTAGGCGCCAGCAGCGCGCGGATCAAAGCGCTCGACTTTAGGGAGACTATTGAAGAAGTTGAACCCGCACCGAGAGCGCAGCACCGCCTCCTCCTCTGCCCGCCCTAGCCCAGGGACACTGAGCCATTCAGCCTGAAACATTTGCTTTTTCTCAGCCGATCGCACGCCATTTCCATCTATTCAAATGAGACGCTATAGTCGCAGTAATAGTAGGCTCCTCAGAAGAAAAGGTCAGCGCCCACTGCTCACTCTCAGAGAGCCCCGAACTGAAAGGGATTCCTTGGTGCGAGTGTTTCCCAAGATACACATTAAACCACAGATCCCAGTCTGAGGAGGCGTTTGTTGTTATGACTCTGTGGGGTGTTAAATACAGTGAGGATCAAACCGCAAACCAATCATCCTCTTAATCTATCTGTCACCCTGCCATCACTTTAGGAAGGGAAATGAAAAGAACCCCAGACCCGCTCCGGGGACCGGTGCCTCATAAAGTTTCAACTTGTTGTGGTGTAGTCCAGTCATGGTTGAAATGTTAAATGGCTCCCTTCACTTGCACATTGCAATTAACATTCAAGGTGACACGGTGATTTACAGGGGCGCAGGTACCTGTTTTGCATGTCAGAGCGATAAAGATGACACGATAAGGTGAATAATTTGCTAGTTGGTGAAAGAAATATTCCACTTGGTCTTTTATGATGGTAATTTTAGGGGAAGTGGAATCAAATAAAACAAATTTGGTTTGGGGTTTGTATTGCAATTTTTTTAGAATAATAAAGCAATAAAAGTAGTTTCTTTAAAAATGTTTCTTGCGCAACAGGTAGGCCAAGAGTGATTTCCGGTCGACACATTCATATTTAAATTGCAGCCACAGGTGTTCCCAAATTGTTGTCTTGCGTTTTTATAACAGATAACCTAGTTCCAGTCGGTTTATAAAAACTTAACACACAAGTTTTAATTTATCATTTCCTCTGCGGCACATCCTCTGTGTGTGTGTTTGTGTGTGTGCAGGTAGCAGGCTCCGTGTGCAGCTGCGGTGTGTTTGGAAACACTTAAAGCCTCTAACCTGGAACGAGTGGCCATTGCTCCGAAGGCTTTGAAGTCACCGGAGTCTCCGGGCTCCCACGTCCGTCTGAAGTCCCCTCTGCTCGGGGCTCAAACACTTAACCCCGTCCCCCAAGCCCAAACTCGTTAAACGAGTGTGCGTAAACACAAATAGGCACACATGAGACGCATTAACGTGCGCTGTTTGGTGAGGTGCGGCGACAGCGCTGCGGCTGCTAATTGCTGCTGGTGATGCGTTCAGAAACGCGTAAATCAAGTTAGAATCTCCAACACTGCCGGTCTGCGATGAGGTTATTATCCCCACTGCATTCCCCACATGTTGGACACCAGTGTTTTCTGATTTAATGAGCACAGTTAAAGTTTGCTCAGCTAGAAAAATGACAAAATACTTTATGAAATGATGAGTAAACTAAAGTTAATGTCTGCTTCACACACACACCACTATTTTCTCACTTCTCATCAATAGTGGATGATTTAATTATGATCTCGGCCAGAAGCTGATTTTAATGAGCATCTGTTGAACCTGATTGTGGGCCTCGGTTGTCCGGTGTCCTTGTCTCCGGTGTATTTGTCTTGTGAACAGAGGGGACAGAGGTGCTGGAAGACAATGTTGGTGGCAATTAGCATCCCAAACACTGGCCTTTAAGAAGACTGATGTGCCATGGAGAAGACGATTACCATACCGTTTTATTCAAATCCCGAGGCAACAAATGAGGGCCGAGCCGAGATACAAAACAACTGTAAGGCTCATCGGGCCTTTATTTAACTTTATAAACTACTTTGATTCCCAGTCAGGAGGCAGGGACTCCGCACAAAGGCCCATTGTTGCCTCCTCTGAAAGTTGTCTTAACCCTTTTCATGCAAGGTCTGTCAATTTAGACTGTAAAGACATAAAAGGCAGTGTCGATGTCAAAAGGCATTTTCAGGCAAAATATTTGCACTTGGTGCAAGTAAATGACTTTCGTCTGGGGACAATGGCATCTCATGTGAGTAAATAACTCCTACATCTTTTGAATTTAGAGTGAAATTTACGCCTGCTCTACTTTTTGTCTGAAGTCAGCTCTGTTAGTGGAATATGTGCGAAGTCCTGCAGTGTTTGTTGAAATAATCTGAGCGACATTTTTAATGATTTTTAAGTTAATTCGACAGCGACTTTATGACGCACATGGAGATGCAAGAAAAACAGCCGGCAGTCCAACCCAGAGTCTCCATAATTATACATAATGTATCCTATTTCAAAGCAATTAGCGCAATCAGGCGGATCGGGGCACTTTGCTGCCAGTAAGTAACAATGCCTCACGGTCATTTAAGCTTCAAGATGCCATTCACACTCTGGCTCGCGGGTCCGCCTGCAGACTGGTGGTTCAGTCGGTTTGGCAGGTGTATGTGTGTCCAAAGTCCAGAAGTCACCACCTCGTTTTCTGGAGCCAGTTTATGTTCCGTTAATCCCACCACAGAAAACAATGCGTGTAATGTCTTATTATAGGCCCATTCCAGTCTGAAATACTGTAGCCGGTACGGGATATTTAAGCTCTGCATTTTTTAATCAGCTTTGCATTGAAAATAAAATACAGACTGATATTATAAAACATATAAATAAATATGACATGAATCCTGAATGTGCAAAATACGTGCCTGATCAGTCAACAGTGATCATTCTTTCATAATTCAAGCTTTGAATTTATTTTTAACATATTATAAACATTTAATATAATATTTATTACTGTGTAGCACAAATATTGTCATACCCAGTTATTATAATTTAATCAATATTTTTATTTTAGCTCATTACTTAACTTGGAAATAAAAAACAACAATCTATAAACAGCAAAATGTATATTTAGTAGCAACACTCCACATTAAATGTTATTTAGAGCTTTTGATGTTTCAGAGAGAATCAGATGAACCTAAAGCAGCTCGCTGTAAAGTCCTCCAAGCCTCGTTGAAGAGCAGGAAACCAGCAGCTCGGAGAGAAACCGGCTCCAAATGTGAAGGCACGCGGGATGACGGTGATAAACGCCTGAACGACTTCATGCGGCTTGGAGAAAAGAGACGAAGAAGAAATGGATGTTTTTGGAATTATTAACTCTCTAAGTCAATCAGATCCACCGCTTAGTGAACTCTATTCCCCATTCATCTCCCTCACCTTTCCCCCGGCTGACAGGCGGGATGAATGTGTCCCGCGGTGATGATAAAAACCCTCTTGCGGTTCACAAAAAAAAAGAAAGAAGCGTCGTCGCCAGCCCAGCTGGGGGCCATATTGTTAGAGGAGAGTCTCTAAAAAGAAATATCTGCCTGACATCGCCTCAAAATCACCCGGAAATGATGCATGATGGGTTAAGATTGTCTGCAAGACAATATCGATATCCCGGCACTCTTTCATAATATAATGCAGATGACTGTCGAAAACCGGAAATAATGTCTAATGTCCTCTTTCTCTCCTTTGTTTTTTATGATACATAAAAAGAGTGTGTTTTGGTCGATGCGTAAGTTTTAGGCACATCAGTGGACTGTTAGACAGGTCCGTGCTCGGCTCTGATTGGCTGCTAAAACCGCAGCCGTGGGCTACACACCTGTGACCGCATCACCGTTTGTTTAAATATTAATGCGCTAATTGAAAACCACCACCATTACTTAAGTGTCTCTGAACTTGTTTTACAACTACAATGCTTGTCGAAAGAATATCATTCAAGGTAATTAATTAGGTAACTAATAATAGAGTAAATACATTAAATAAACGTTGCACATTTGGTTAGGCCCACTTATTTTCTGTGTGGTGTGTTATCATCATTTCGAGACTAATAATTCTTAACTATTCTAAAATCTGCGGGTCACTGGTCCGACTTTGTGTTTTAGCATTTTCTATCTGCATCCAAAAATCAAGATATTTATTAAAAAAGCACATGGCACTTGCCCAATCTCATTTCCGGTTATTAGACATGATAGCCTCACTGAATTGAATCCCAGTGAACTTGTTACAATATGAGTTGCATTGTTGTATTAAATTACTTTAATGTTTTGCTCGTTTGATAACAACATTTAAAAATAGGCTACGAGGGATAATACAGGTCTAATATTGGCTCCATATTCAAATTATGCATATTTTACACCTTATTATCATCATCATTATTATTATTAATATTGTTATTATTATAATTCATGGTCATTATTCAGGTTTCTTTCTAATTTATACAAAAAATAAGTATTTATAATTTATTTTAAAAATCATAAAATCGCAGGAAAATTTTAAGTAATTAGAAAAGGCTTAAAATTACATTATTGAATTTGTATGTCGAGAAGTTTTTCTGTTGCATTTATATGGAAAACTGTACAATACAATACTATATACATATATATATATATATTTTATCCCTCAGTGATTCAGCCACCCTTCCACACACACACACTAACACACACACACACACCTTCAGATAGGATCACTCTCCTCACACCCTGACCTCTGGATGACTTTAAAATCAAAATAATTTGACCGTGTGAGCGGCGGTATCAGTCGTTCATTCCTCTGTAAAACTTAGATAAAACTGCGCCTTTTAAATTTACAACATTCCATCGTTCAATCAAAGACATCTCAATTACTCGAGGTATTGGTGTGAAATTGAATTATCGCCCCTTTATTTCTTTCACGCCATTAAACAGGAAGCATACTCAAATCATTTGCAAATCACTGGCCTGGGTAATATGATATAGGCCTTCTAAATGGACTGATGAACTAATGACAAATCAGGGGATTTATTTTGATAAGTCGATCATTTGGGCTTTTCAAACGCCGAGTGCGCGTGTTGATTAGAAACTAAATAGAGTCCTAAATGAAATGCTTAATAAGCGCATAACAAGCAATAGTTTCGGCAACAAATCATCTCTATAATCGGGAGTGCGGGGATTAAAAAGATGCTTAATGATGAGGTAAATGATGTGCAGCATCAAAACGCTGTCAGCCATATTTCCCAGCGCTCAAAACAAATTGCAGGAATAATGAAAACATGTTCAGTCTTATTTTAGAATAGAAACACTGCTGCAACCACTATTTATGCTACTGCTACAGTTACAAGTATTATTAGGCCCACAACATGTATTATTATTATTATTATTATTATTATTATTATTATTATTATTATCATTACTATTATTATTGTAGTGTAATCTACTAAAAACACAGATCTTGCTGTTGAATAATATATCCTTCAAATTGTGTGATTTTGCTTTTTAAAAAATGTGTTTAATAAAATAATTTTAAAAAATATTACAGTGACTGTGCACATTATATCACTCTTTTCTGCAATTCCTTAAATGTGAGAATTTTACTGTTGCAATGGAAAATAAAATAAAGATAATGACCTCTCATTTGTGAAACCAGTAGGTATCCCTATTTTATTTGACAGATCACGAAACAATAAATATAAAATAATTACAAGTTGTTAAGTTTAAATAGATAGTATTTCCTCTAAAGATAGCATCAATATTTTCCATCTCCAATAAGTCAATTTTCCCTTGAAAAACTATAATCATTTCCCATTTTCATCCAGATAGGCTAGAATAATAACTGTAGGTAATTGTGTTGGAAATTAATTCTGTGGGAACTGACATCAGATTAAAAAAATAGGTTTTGAAATGCAATCATAGGGATTTATACAGTGGCGTGTGGCTCAGCCACCGCAAAATCTCTGCCTTGCCCTTGCAGTGACACCATGTACATAAACCATCCTTCACAAAAACCGTAAGCCCATCATTTTGGGCTGTTCCCTCCCGCTTTAGATTCCCGCTTTAGATCTGGCCAAAGAAAAGCAAACCAGAACAACAAAGGAGGGCAGAATCAGGGGGTTTGTCTGGGAAGTCGTACTGTGGACAGCGAGCCACTGCGCGCCCTGTCCTCCAGATCACAGCGTAGCAGACTTGGCTCCATCCTAATCTCACAAGTCTCAACAGTCTGCAACTCAAGTTTATCCAGAGGGGGTTGAGCCTCTCGTAGCCCCCCATCACCGTCCCATCTAACCCGCCCCTGTCCTCCGCCTGCCTCCACCCAGAGGAACGCTCTGTCAGTGACCCTTTGCTGACTCTAGCTGCCTAATCCTTTAAATGTGGGCAAAGCCTGAAATGATGAGGAGTTGGGCTTTTTTGATACAGGTGATGTCCTTTGCCTCTCCATGATTCCCTGTGGCCAGCGGGATCAGCCTAAAGACACAGGAGATCCTCTGGTTGTAACAGGCCGGGCAGCAAACCCCACATTGAGCAGTCTGCTGCAGGAATGCAGGAGGATTTGTGCCACATTCAGCCATGCAGGTCACTACTGTAGGCTCCATCATCTTTGTTTGTTGTGAGCAATTGTGTAATCAAGAGGGCCAAAGGTTTTATTGACCTGTTGACAGTCGCACAAAGTGATATGTGATAAATGAATTTGGTAGATACAACGTGAGGGCACTAAGATAGGCTTGGGGACATTTAATTAAAGGAACTTTACAATACCTTTTCAAGTTATGTCTGTTAAATGTTAACTATGTGTTCAAGTCATATTTTGTTTGCAAGGTGCTGTGACTCCTTGCTGAGATATAGTAGGGAATATGGTGTTTTGTAGTGGCCTCTGTGTTGTATACTGAGGCCGATGAAGCCGTGCTGCATTGGATGTTGGAACCTGCCCAGTAAACAGCTGAATTTACCAACAGTAAAAACACACTGAAGCTCTGCCTAAGTGGCATTGCTTTAAAGTGACCAAATCCATACAGATTTTATGTGTGTGCAATGAGTGCAAGCACCCTCCTCAAGTTAGACTTGCATTGTGTTGCATGTAGTTTGGCATGACAGTTAAAATTCAGGAAATTTAAAGCCCAGGGTGTTGCAAGGTCTTGTTAATTTGTGCTGTTTGTATTCGGAGGTCAGGAGGCCTTTAATCTAATTTTAAAAGACATCTTCTCTAGGACGCCACATTTGCCACTGCCTGTTTAATGACGTCATGTCATGCCACTTTATAACATCATTAGCCATTTCAGGGTGGTGTCACGTAGCCCTAGAGCAGACACACCAAAGATGCCCCTACAGTCACAGCTCCTCAAACAGTGAGCTCACTCGGGCAGCAGCACTTGTACCCACCTCCTTCCACAACCCCACCCCTCTCCTATGGGAGACATATTTAATTTAATTAAGGCCTGTCAACGCTATTGATTTTGGCACTTTCAATTACGGCCCAGCCGTTTATGGGCTCCACTGGCTGTGGATCTACTGATCTGTGATGAGGGGGGCCCTATCAGTGCGGGACCACATGGACGAGGAGCCTCTCTGTCTTCCTTATGGCCCTGCGCTGTCTGCCGGAGACACTGACGTATGGCTGTTGCCTCCATCCCACTCCCCTCCTGCTACCCATAATTAATCCCTCATTAGACAGGTCTTTATTGTTTAATTTGTGCCGTTCGTAATCAAATTGGGCAGATTAATTGCTACAGAATTTAGAAACGGGGGTGAAAAATAACCACTTTTAATTGCCTTCAGGTTTTACGATGCCCGAGGCTCTTTAGTGAGCCATCACCAGACACGGTGAAATATCTCACAGCCTGAAGAATTTTCTCGACATCAGTTTTTGAGTGATGAACCGTTATTGGGGTGCTCTTTTTAGAAAGCACGGCTGCTTAGCAGAAGCTCATTAAAATGTTTCTCGGAGATATATTTTCCCTTGCAGTCCTAATTGCAAAAGTCAACCTTACAAATTCTTGTGTTTATTTATCGTCGTGGCCTTTTGCTTGTGTTCTGTTTGTCAGTGCCGACTGGTCAGTGTGTGTGTGTGTGTGTGTGTTTGTGTGTGTGTGTGTGTGTGTAAGAGAGGGAGGTTAAGAAAAGTGTTTCAAGGAAGTGTGTAAATGTGCAAGAGAGAGATAAAGTGTCTATATATAAGAAGATATTTTTTAACAGAGTTATATGATACAAGAAACAATGTAAATATGAGGACTTTCTCTTTGCACTTAGGAAGGGTGTAGTTGTTATTAGTGCTTCTCATATTGTAGTTTCTTCAGAGTGCAGTGGAGAAAAGTGATTTGGATGAATAGTGTTAGGTGTGACAATAAAACTGTAACAAGCTATTTGCTTGACACATTTTTACAGCATATATTTAAGTGGTGACTAAAACACCGGTAGCTGCTAACACTTAATAAAGAAATACATTTGTACGCTTTGCACAGGCACCTTGTAAATGCAGTTCTAAGCCAGATTTAAGTGAAAACAGAAATGAATATTACAGTCGCTTTGTATGGGTTAAGGTTCACAGAGTTGACTGAAAAAGTAAAGGTAAACCTTTGTTCTATGTGCCGAATCTATGAACTGCTTGACTTTTGCTAAGTGAGATACACACACGATTTAAAGCTGTACTGATTCTGAAAAATGATTTCTGGCTTTAAAATGGCAAAAAAAAAAAAAAGAATTAAATAACTTTTGGTTACAAAATAGTGACAATTTGGGGGAAGCTTTCACAATATGTATCCCAAACAGCAACAAAACAAGGTAGAGGCAAAAAATATTCATGATACAAAATAGATGAAGAACTATTTTTTCACCTGAACTCCTCCATTATTAATGATCTTATTACATAAAGAAATTAAAATATTACTGCTGATTGTGACTTTATTGCAAAGCTGCTGTTTGTGGAACATCGTTGACTTTAGAAAACATTAATAAACTCTTGAGAAACTTTTTAATACAGCAATAAATGCCATTTTTGTAAGTGCATATATACAGCTTACCTGTAAACCCTTTAACAGACTGTGTGCTCTATGTGTATGTGTGCACGTGTGTGCAAATGCAAGGCCTGCTGGGTGTGTATGTGTACGCAACGTGTCATGTTTCAATGACATCATTTAATGAGACCATTGATGTCAAAAGTAGGGTAATTGCATCGGCTGTCGTGTCACCATACACCTTGGCAATTATAGCGTCACTCAACAATTATGGTTCATTATCTCTCTGAGAGGCCAGCAGTCCAAACAATGGAGTCGTACAAACCTATATACTAATTGCTAGCAGACACAACTGGACGTGTGGAGCCAGCTGAAGTGGTATATATTTAGCTTCTGTTGAGCGTATGGGAATTACGAGGGTGAGTTAGACAAATATGATTATTAAACTTCACCTGATGGACAGACGAGCATAGTGAGAAGTACAAGTGTGCCATTTAGTGATGGATCTTGCTGTTAACTGCAGTGTAGGAGGACAGGATTGGATGGCTTAGTGGAAAATACTAAGAGCCACTTGAGTGGGGGAATTAAGGGTTAGAAAAGGTTTCAGAAAAGGATATCGACTCCAATGCTGACCCTTTTTAAAAATGAAAAGTTGAAGAAAAGTTGGCTTTACCTTGAATCATTAAATCCAGAAGGGACACGAGTGATCTACTCACAATGGAATCTTCTGGGACGTGATATTATTTATTAAACTTCTTTTAGTTCCACATACGTGGACTCAAGTTTTCCCATGGATGAGCTGGTACTGTCCACCATTTTGTGCCCTCACTAACCCCTTTGCCCTCTATGCACCACTTGAGGCCTTATAAGGCAGCGTGGATTCCTCTGGCTTGCATGCTTCATATTATCTTCACATCCCCCTTATTCAATATCTCTGATGATTATCTTTGTTGAAGTTGAGGGCCATGACCAGGAGCCTCGGTCCTTTTATGCACAACTGGATCTCGGTTTATGTTTTCTGTGTCACAGTGTAACAGTTGTGTAATTGGTTTAGTTTGCAGCAGATGGTTGTTCACTGTTACTGTGAACTATTACAAACTCTGAAGTGATTGTTTGGAGACATGCAGATTTAGTTACAATTTATTGTACTTTACTTCAGCAGGTTCAGATGTTTTACAGGAAGACAAGCTTTCAGAGTTATGATTGCACCGATCAGGTGATGACAATCAAATTCAGACAGCATCATTGAATAACTTTTATATAACCACACTTTATTTTGTCTAACGTCATGCCATTCAGCTCGCTTGGCCTAAAATTCTTCTCAGAAGTTCAAAGCGGTTCAGCACGTACCAAGTAGCAATGACCCAGAAAATTTCAGGCATGTTTTAATTTTTGCTTGACTTACTAATCAAAACATGTATCAGTTTTTTTCCTCAATGAGTCACAATGAACAGTCTCCACTTTGCACCACTTTGAAGTTAGAATTTTTTAAATTTCAGTCCTGGTTGATTTGGTGACACTTGTGGTTTCTGGTGGTGGTTTAATACTACAGGTCCAGAATTCTGTGGGCAGCGTTGAGCAGCTACTTTGTCAGAAATATAACAGAAGGGCAACTGTTGTATCTGTTCATAGTGCAACCAAACAAACTTAGACTGTGTTAATAAAGAAGCCAGTCAATATTCAGTAATTTTCCATCATGCCATGAGCAACCGCAATCTGATTTCAAGCAGCACATGCCGCAGGTAGTTTTGGACACAACAGCAGGACACAGTAAAAGAAGTTGAAAAGTACTCTTCATCAACAGCTCACTGTGAATGCTCCTTCTTGTTCCTTTACTCCCTGCAATATTTAAAATTGACCCAATGTCAAATAATGCAGAAAATAATTGTTTTCTTGTTTGTAGACGTATTGTTGACAACGATAGCGCTAACCTCTGTGACGAATACTGTGACGGCTTCACAATAAAAGCCACTCCAAACAGTGAGGCTGATGTCAGTGAGATAAAATTACAAACAGTAATGCTGGATTACATGCATACATTGTTTCTTTTGAATCACTCATGCGTAGCTAGGTCATTTGAAACCAGCACGGGAATGGCGGACCCCGCCAGTAACTGCTCATAAATTATATCAAAAATGTGTTTACTTCATAAAATCTTAAGGATTATAACTTTCATTTTCCATTCCCAAACACACACACACACACATACACACACTTGAGCATATGTATATGTGGAGACTCATTATGAGCCGGGGTTGCAAAGCTAATTATAGTTGCGTCGGGCCGCGATGGCGAGGCGCGCTCCTCGCTGCGTGGTGGAGCCACAGAGGCTGCACAAACATCTCCTCAGAGGCCCCTGCTCCTTGTTTAATGAAACATCGCAGGGGCCCTGCGAATGCACACAGAGAGGCACAGCACAATCTGACGGACAGTGTCACCGGGGCCATGCCAATTATGTTTTCAGCAAAAGCCCACCAACCCCTCTCTCTCCTTCATCTGTACCCCCCCATCCCACACCACCTCCTCCCAGCCCAGACATAGAATAACAGGACAGAGATATGATTACTAATCTGCCCCCCAAAAGCCAAACACTAAAAATGTTGGGATTTGTTTGTTCAGTCATCAAGAAGTGTTTCAAACTGAAGTGTGGGTCTGGGGGGGTGATGGTGTAATGAGAGTTTGCAGCTTCAAATGTTTGTTTTTGTTCTGATTGGATTGCGTGAGGCTTGATGTGTCTCCGAGAGCTCGCTGGTCTCATTATGGGTGTAGCAATCTACTTTTAATAGCCGCAATTTGTTGGGTATACCAGGATTGGTGTCATGGACTGTATACAGGATCGCAAAGACACACTTAGTTCTGGACAAGGTAATGTAAGACAGTAATCATGTTCTCTGACTTGGTGGCTTGGTAACGTATTGTATGTCATGCCTGCTGTTTGGTGGAAATCACTACAGGAGCATGTGAACATCCTTCTTCCACCTCGTGCGTCTCTATTGAGGTGCCTCTGCTGCTCTCTCCACATGGATGAGGATGTGATTAAGTACTCTTCTTATGGATCCATTCAATTTGCTGGCAAATGTATTACATCCACCTGACAAGGAGGGATGGGTATTTCATTCGTCAAATTCTATAATTGAATAGAGAGTGAGACATCACATATGTAACTGAACAGAGAGCAAAAGCCAGGGGAATAGAAGAGAAAACAGGTACAGAGGGGGGCTTTGAAGGTGATTTAGCTTCTGGATTGAATGTAAATGTGATCAGAAGAATAGGTATCAGGGTTATTGTCTAGAATAAGAATAAGATCCCTCTCTCTCTCAGTTAGACCTCCACACTCCTGAAATCATTAGCCCTGCATTTATGTGGTACTTGCAGTTGCACGAACAGTGACTAGAAAGCTTAATTGTGTATTTTATTCATTCGTTATATTGATATATAATCATCCATACTGTCCAATAATCAAAAACATACTTTATTGTGGTATTTTTCACAAAATATTTGGTGTGGGGCATTCTCATCAAAGAGGAATTCTTTAAGCTTCAGAGATTGAATTGATATTTGACCGTTTAAACTTCCCCTTTCTGTCTTTATTCTCTTGTCAATGCAGCAGGGGAGCCACTCAACCAACAATGGTGGTTAAACCTACATGTATACAAAGGCAAAAGGGCCCGTAAAATGAACAGTGGAAGGCCTCGGAGTGAGAGACGTGGTCATGTCTCTATTTTTGCGGAACAGGATTAGCAAGCTGATGAAAGGGAACAGCACGCGAAGTGACACGATTACGGGCGGTGTCAGTTTCACTTTACAGTCTGAAGAGCTCCCTCTTCTCCCTTCCAAGCGAGGAAGCAAGGTCGCCTCAGCCGCTCGTGAACCCTTCAGGCGCGGTTTTTCGTCAGGCCATTCGAGGCTGACACGAGGGGCCTCTCCCACTCCTCCACCCCCTGCAGCACACAGCTCATTGGGCATAAGAAACAATTAAATTCAGCTAAAGCACAACCACTGGCTGCTCGGCTGTGGCCTAATAGGCTTAAAAGGGGAAAATAAATCTAATTGCGTGTTATTGGTGTGAAGTTAATCCCCCGTGGTTTCACACTACACTGAGTTTTGGCGGGTGCGCGAGGCGTGCTCTGTGGTTCTGGAGCAGCTCACGATCGACTCAATGAGAAGAGTTTTGGCGGTAACAAAGCCAAAGGGCTGCACTTGACTCTTGACAGGGGCTGAAAACCACTAAAAAGCTTCTTAAGTGGCCTGTAAGTCTTATCAAGTGCACACTCTTGTATGAAGAGAGCGCCCTGCGAGAGTCCACACACCAGTGAAATGATGATGTCAGGACCACAGTGCAGAGTGCTATAAGGTTTCAGTTTCTTGTGCAGTTTCATTTGGGGTGAGGGGATTATGAAAGCTTGACAATGTTCCAGTGACTGCAGGCATGGGAGGTAAGAGGTGGCGCTATGAATTAATTGTTTCATTACACAGTTTTGAGACATATTAGATAGGATTAATATGCAATTACTCTGTCCGTCACTGACACCCGATCTGATTTCTAAGGGCTACGTTAAACGAACCAAAGCGATATGAAACACTTAACTTGCTGTTTGGTTTCTGAAATGGTTTCCAGTCCTGAAGCAATCCTGTGAGCAGATTGTATTTTCCTCCAGTCCCACCATAATTGGAGCCTCACTTTTGCCCTTTTGTACATATTATTAAGTTGTTAAAACTATCAAGTCAGAGGTTGTGCATTTAACCGCATAGCCACACGCATTGTTAATCCTTTCTCTGTTATTTCAACTCGACAAGATTTGGCCTCTCTCAAGGTTTTTCTCTAAGTGTGCAATACCTTTCAGCTGTGCGTATGGTCATGGATGTGCTGGTGCAAGATGGCTAAATAGCTGGTGGTGTAAATAGGACCCAGACGATTGAGCTCCAAAGTGGATGGAAACAGTTTTCTAACTTATTTACTTTGGAACGATCAGGAAAACCACCTATTTACTTCCAAGCCCTTCTCCTTTGGAAGGTATAAGTCTGTCTTTAATTTAGTGAGCACTTCAACAACTCACTTTTCACAATGAGTACTAATCATTCTCCCTTGGCCTCCTTTGGCGCGAGCAAACAGCACAGAGACAAGTCAGTTAACCTCACACGACACTGGATTCGGCTCTTTGCATCAAGGCCTCAACTTGTTCCACCCCGCTGTTCAGACACCATTGGTGACCACTGAAACTCTAACCAGGCCTAACGGTAACTTTCCAACGGTGGGCCGGCGAGACCGAGTGGTGGTTTGTGGTCACTTCCAACATGGATCTTGGCTAAAGCCTGGTGTGCAAAGACATGGAACTATCTAATTAGAGTCTTAAAAGAATCCTAAAAAAGGTTTTTTAGTCATTAAAGTGAGAAAAAAGTGAACAAACCAGCAAACAAAACCGTTTTCTTAGCTAGCACTTATGCCACATAGACTAACATATAGAGATAATATTCTTATTTTAAAGGCCAAGGAAAGGGAAAAGGTGATTGTAGTGACAAGCACCCATTGCTTATTCAATACTGTCAATACAACAAACTCCCAGAGATTGCAGCATTAGCCAAGATTCAATGGTCACACTGACCGATCAATTCTTCTCCTGCTGATAGTTTAAATAATCATTGACTTCTCACTTTCCAATTAGCAGTGAGTTAGTATCAGGTTGTGTTTACCTAATGTGGAACAAGTCAAGTTATATTTATAAGTTTGTGTTTAATTTTTAATTCTATAAAAGGACAAATGCAACTTTTTTCCTCTGTAAGCGACAGAGAATTAAAAGCCTTCATGGCTGAGTTTGGATCAGCAGAAAATGGCAAAATAGACTGCACGTCAGCATAATTAGTGTTATTGGGTGCGTCCAAATTCAGTTTTTTGAAATGATATCCAAAAGATTATTCCACATTCTGGCACTGTCATAATGTCTTATTGCAATTTCACATTGACTTTCACCCATATGTTCAGTTTGCGTGTGACCACACGACCTGGTATGATCCAAATTTCTGCAGATGCAAAAGCAGCTACACTTTATAGAGTCATTTCTAACTGCTAGAGATGGCAAAACATCTGATGAAGCTCCAACTCTTCTCACACACATCACATACAGATGAAGCAGTAAGTGCTTATCTAGTTGAATGGGAGTTGGCAGTCGATAATTAGCACAGTCCGTCGTGTTGTTTTAAAGGAAAGAATCTCCTTGGAAGCAGTGCGGAGTCTTTGATCACAGCCTGATCACCTGTCTACTTATCTGGACTGTTCTACACATGAGGCCTCTGTTTAGTGTTCAGATAGCGTCTTTGTTAGCCGAGTGGCTTCTTCCTTTGTGTGGTCAAGCGTGGAGCAGATGAGCCTGGAAGAGAGAGTGGCTGGACTTCTGTGGCGAATGCACCGAACGTCAGTGAAACCTGAAGAGTGCATCAGGATTTTCCCCAACACTGATAAAACCCAGATTTAGTGCCGCTCATAAAACACAAGGCAAATTGTGCGCTTATACCTATCTACTTCAGGACCTGGTAATAGGGTCCACTAAATTTCCATCTCAAATACCACTGCCAACTGAGGTAGGCTTTTTTTACCGTTTCAACTCTGTGGGTGGGTGGAAGTTTGATCTTTATTATTCTTCCTAAAAGTGAAAGCAATCCTGACTCTTTTAAATTGGTTTTTGATTTTTGACATAAGTTTGTTTATGGAACAAAATATTTAAAAAAAAAAATTTAACTGGCTGATAAGAAAAAAATGTCAAATGTTTAGAAGAATTCCACATTATCTGTATTTCAACTAATGCTACATATATAGGCTTTCAATATGGAAAAGTATATACATACATACTTCAAGACCAAAATCTGCAAGCTAAGGGGTAATAAGTGTTATCATTGGATTAGCTGGTTCATAAGCCTCCTTTCCGCTCTCATAGGTCTGGAAGAAAAGTCCTTTCACACGCAATTGAACCCAGAGTTCATATCCTTACGCATCACACCAATTATCTCAATATCCGGTTATACAGAGCTTTTAAACTTGAGCGGTATGGCTTACTCTGAATCCAAACTATTGCATGAGTTCTTATTTATCCACCTCAGATGTTCAATGTGACAGACAGGTTAAAATAAATTGGTGACAATTTAAATAAAAGCAATAAAATAATAAAATGCTTCTTTTCATTGCTTTCTTTATTTGAATTTTAAATTTGTCATGGTTTGTTTGATGATTGTTGCACTAATTAACCTCCTTTTATACATTTAAATATTCTTGTGTAATTGATTTTACCTTTTTGAAAAATAATCTGCAGGTATATTTTTTACACAACAGCAGCTCATTTCCCATTGACATCTGTTCTAGCGCAGTCTAACACCATCATTTCATAACCACAGTGCAACAGTAGCGCAGCAGTGATGGTGTGGAAACAAATGTTGCAGCAGAATCAGCCCGGGGCTCAATTTATGGCTCACTGAAAGTACAGAGAGAAAAGACAGCTGCACTTCCTGCAATTCCATATGAAGCCCCAAACTAAGTTAATTATGATAATTACAACTTTCATCAATTCACTGTCACAGCATTTGGATTTCCTTACTTCACCTCTATTTCTGAGACAGATTTCCTCCTCAGTCCCCGTTTGTTTTCCCTCTCCAACTCACCCTTTCTCCCCCACTCTCTTGTTTCACAAGAATAAGGGGAAACAAGAATATTATTGCAAGTAGTCAAGCGGGTAACTGCAGCCACGTTTTTTGAACAATAATGGGTACAGTGCTTTGTCTTGCTTTGACCCTTAAAAATGGCCTGCAGTAAAAAAGTAAAGTGAAGGAGGAAAATGCTGGCGAGGAATTTTACATGCACACATACATGGGAATATATCAGTTTATATTTTAGTCTGTTTGTGTGTCTGTGTGTCTGTGTGTGTGTGTGTGTGTGTGTGTGGGACAGAAACAGAACTACAGAGAGGCGAAAGAGAGAGAAGCTGAGTGAGAGAGAGCAGGAACGTCCTCTGGTATCTAAATGATTACAATGAGTCCCTTTCAAGCCGTAGCGCCCATTGCTGTGACTTGATATGATTTTTATCAGATGCTGAAATGCTACATTACCAAGTGGGCAGTAAATTATGTCTAAACCAATTACAGCGGGACCCTGTGCGGCCCAACGGCCACAGAGGGCCAAGTGGGAGGGGATGAAGGAGGGGGGAGGCAGGAATGAGAGAGGGATATGATAGGGTGGGTTTTGGGGGGTGAGGGGAATGGCTGGAGTTTGTCTTGATTAGTGGAGTCTGGGGGCACATGAGAGTCTGGCGATAAGGCCACTTGCAGGGAGTGTGTGTGTGTGTGTGTGTGTGTGAGAGAGAGAATTGCAGAAGAAACGCACATAAACAAAGGTTAGCATGAGTGTATATGTTTCTTTGTATGTGTGTGGATAGGCGCAGATTTATGTGTGCATTTAGGGAAGGTGTGCGTCTGTCAGAGGTCAGAGAAATCAAAGCGGAGAGTCATGGGAAAATGTGTTTCAAAGCTGCCCCCAATAAAGCAATAAATTAGCCCCAGTTACCTAATACTTGTCGAGTGAAACTGCTGAATTGGTTTCATATCTCTGGCCAGTGAATGAGTGCACATACCCTTTTTTATTGTCAATAAAATGTATCTGAAATATATCAATGTGTTATCACACTATTATGACACTTTGAAAAACAGACTCTTTTGCTTATTAATGGGACATATTTGTTTGTGCACAACATTTAGATTTTTTTTNNNNAGAAATTAGTATACTGTATATATCATTGGGGTTTGTTTTGACTTGTGTACTTTTTTTAATTAAAATTGTAATTACCAAAAACAAAGAAATTAAACTTTTTGTTTTTCTGCCATGATAGCGCCCCCTACATTAGTGTTTTCCAAGAGACATGAATGTTTGGTTCCGACTGACAATGTAATTTGATATTTATCTCGGCAGGCATTAAAATGGTTTGTAATGTCACTTAATTTCCAACAGCGCACAGGCAGTTAACCAGCGGGGGGATTAACACTGTCAGCTGTTATTTTGTCCCATCTGCACTCACTACGTTACTCCATGACTTTGTTTGTTAGTTACTATAACTATAGCTCCCTCCAGTAATAGACACGAGCATAGACTGTATATGGACACGAGGCACGATGTCATGGTTAAAAAACAGGGTTTATTCCTTGGTCTGACCAACCCGAGAGAGCTAGGGTGCAAGAGAAAATAACAAAGATACAAAATGAAATGCATGTATGTACGTCTTGTATTTACAATTTATACACCTATAACTATACAATATCGAGTTAACACATTCATAGCATATAGCACAAGCTAACACACACACATCACAGCATAACTTGCAGCTTAACCGTAAGTAGTTACAAAAGTGTAGCTTTATTACACACTACATACACTTACATAGCGTAAATTATGCACTTCAAATAGCCTATATAATAGAAAAACACAACCATAACAGACGAGGTAATGTGCATTCTTTTACCGCACAGAAATAAACTTGAACTCAAACATACCTCGTAGGCTGCTTCCTACTTAAGAGGGGCTACATCTTGATTACTTCGTCCTTGTCCTTGTCTTCATTCTTCTAGGTTGAAGCATACATGTTTATACACTTAATATTCAAACTTCGTTCAAGAGCTCATCTTATGCCATGCTTCTTTGGCGCTTCGCTTGCAAGCTTATAGGTAAGAACCAAAAATAGCAAGGACGAAAACTAGAAACTAAACTGACAATGTGAAGCAGTTACAGTTTTTCCGTGTCGGAAAGTGGAAGCTAACATGAACGAAAAGTAACATCTAGTGGAAATCGGTGCTGTGGGCTATATTAGCTAGCTTCCATTTTCCACATGAAATACAAACTTATCAGCACGGCAGGTCCTCCCAATTGTTTATTGTTTTAAATGTGGACGGATGTCTTAAATTGCTAACAGTACATAACTAACGCTGTGTGTGCTTATGGAGAAAAATACATCTTTGTATCAATGTCGGTAGGCTGCAGGGCTATCATGTGTTCTAGTCCGTAGTGCAGGACAGAAGCTGACAGCGCGTCTCTTAACAACGCCGGCCCTCAAATGTCAACCACTACCTTGGGAAACGCCAACTCAAAGGCTCGAAGTTGAGTCACTGTTCCACAAATATGTCCAAAGCTTTAAACCTCTCTAAACCTCAAAATGGAAAATTGTGCACAATAGCTGCAGTATCATAATGGTTTATGTCTCCTTACACAAAAAGTGAGGAGAATTCAAATTTCAGTTTGACTTTGAGTAATGCAATACCTCTGAAGTTTGAGTGGAAAAGTTGTGTGTATGTGTGTGTGTCTTATCCTGTCCATCTGCCCTAATTTGTTTATTCCCATCCTTTTCATAAACACCATTAGAGGGCAAATAGGTGATCGTAAACTGGAATGGCTCTCCCTCCCATTTACTCGGACAATTAAGATAAAGTGTGGAGATTCAGCAGAACATCTTTATTGGCCTCCGCTGCTTTGAAGACAAATGGAATAACTTTCCCTGGTCTCTTTGTGCAGCTCATTCTGCTGAACTGTGCAATGTGGCTCACTGATTTATTCATTCAGCGGGTTTTGTTGTCATACAGGGAGCTATCAAAATCTCTTTCAGAGCAAAGATAAATGGCGACAATAAAAAGCAAGATCAATGTTCAAAGTTTCTATGCAACTGCAGAGGTTATAATGAGCAATATATAATAATCAGAGACCTGAAAATCTGCCCCAGCAGCATCCATGCTAAAGTGCTTGTGAGTGATGTGATACATTTTACCCTTCACGCTTTTATCCCTGTTTATAAATTTTCTATTTGTGCACTTCATTTATTCCACTAAAATGCTATTAGCCTGTCATGTTTAATCACATGTTCCATATATGAGGAAGGCCAGTTTCCAGTTGACCCTGTCACTGGCAGAGAATAGTTACAGAAAAATGAATCACTTTGTTGTTTAAAACCACCTGAGCTGTAATAGAGAAGAGAAATCTTTCATCCTGCGGCCAACATTTGCCTCTTTTCTATTTTTGTGTTCATTTTCATTGTTAAAACGGGGGCTTTAAAACTGAAATGAAAATCCCCTTTCTTTGTAATGTTTATTCTGCCTTTTCCCATATCCGCTCCCGCTCCGTCTATAGCCTCCCACCCCTTTTCACCATATTCCCGGATGCGAGCGGCTTGGAGCCAGCGATAGACTGCAGATGAAAGGGGAGACAGAAGGGGGAAGATGGTAATGAAGCAGAGGGAAGAGACAAGAGGTCCCCGCGGGGACTCTGACGCCTCACGGGACTTGTTTCGCTGTCAGACCACGCTGGCCCCCACGTCCACAGCTCCCTGTGGGGAAGATGTGTCAGAGGATGTTCTGGGTCAGCCATGGGAAGAGATCATGTCTTAGCAGATAACGGCTTTCTGCCAAATTACCGCTGATGCTTTTGATGTTGGGGAGTGTAAATAAAAAGAGAAATAGCTCGAACCAACGACTAGAAACTGCTGAAATGGTCTGAATCTGACTTAAATCTGAGGTGCTCCAATGACTACGTGCATTCAACCAGCACCTCCAGTCTTTGCAACAGCAGCAAAAGGAGATTAAAGGTTCATTATTTAGATGAACAATGTCTAGAACATTTCAATACATCCTCATCAAGCCTTTCTCAGTGGTGTTAGCCTGACAGCTTCCATGAGTGGCAGGCGGCACCATGCTACGTCATCCTGTGTGCAGCTCTGCTTTTCCTCAACAATTTACCACTTTAAAAGGCCCAATGGCCAATCTGCAGACAATCGTCCCCTGTAACACTATCTGGGCCCTGCTGATAAAATGCAGATGTGGCTCCTCTCAATGTGAATTTGTGACCCATTAAGTAGAGCCCCTCCTCTTTCCTCACCACTCCATCCCTCCTCTTGGCAGAGACTCCAGACCGCCTTTTCACATGCATTCCCCAAAAGCAGGTATGTGGATAGTATCAGGCTAACGAGTCACAATGGTGAATTTGTTCAACAAGGAGCACCGCATTACTTAAATCCAAGTGTGGCTCTCCCTCTCTTTGAGATCCTTGGACTAGATTGCCGCGGTCTCCCCAGCGTCTCGTTTAGGGACGGACAAAAGGTGAATTCAAGCGCTCCCTTTGAGGTTCACGAGACCTGACTCTGGTCTATTGATGTCAAGTCTCCCCTCAGTCTCCCAAAATGTCTCCATCGGTCAGCCATCACCGCTGTGTCTCGGACAACCTTTGTAACAATTTGGTTGTACTTTAGTTGTAAGAACAAGAAAAAATCTGGAACAAGTTGAATCTTATTGACGGAATCAGCAATCGACAGCATAGATGCTGCATTTGTATGTTTTGGCCCACAGAATATTTTAATTGCAGAGTCATTTAGAGAAAACAATAAAGCTAATTTTGCAAGGTTATACAATTGATTACATTTTATCCTGTATTGTAATGATCAGCATGTAAACAGTAGAATTACATTTATATTAAAAAGTCGTCTTTTCATTAACATTTATATTTATTCATTGAAATGAATAAGGGGGTCGCATCTTTCACACAGTGCTGTTATCTGTCTGAACACGACCCAAGTGCCTCTGTATGCTTCAATTAAACTGTGTGTCGGATCATCTATCAGCATCTGAAAACCCCTCCCCCCATCACTTTCCTGAAATAGCCATTCGGGGAGGGCTGCGTCCGACAATTTTTGTAACTTTCCAAAACAGACGATCTGACAATCACGCCCGCTTCACACAGCGGTCGGCCAAGTATGCGGAGGTGAGAAAGTATGCAGGATTTGAACTTCACTCTCAAGCTCGTTTTTTCATTCTTCACACATCTACTTTTAACATGTACAACCAAGTGCAACACCATAAACGCCTTCGAGGAGAGTGAAAATGTGTGCTTTTATCCCTATGTGTATGGTTCATCATGTCTCGCCGCTCGTTTTGCCTTTAGACGGGGTCAGACGGTACAATGAACAAACTAGTTCTTTTTAGCCAGCAGTCTGGGCTGCGCTGCTGCTCAAAAAGATAATAGTAGCCTCAGTAGTGAAATAGCTGAGTACATGGATTACTGTGTTTTTCAATAGAACTACAAGTTAGCAGCAGCAGTGTATCCAGTATGTCTATCTCTATGTCTGCAAAATCAGTTCCATTTAAGTGAAATGAGCAGCACAAAGCCACATATATACACGCTGGGTACTAGTGGAGGTACAGCTATCACACTGGAGATGCTATGAGTTTCTCTTTATATTCCTAAGTAGTAAATTGTATTTCATGATTTCCATATAATTCCGGTAAATTTAGTTTTGACCACCCTGACCGCTTCTGATTTGAAAGCAGCCAAATAACAGTGTCTCAAACTGTTTATACTGACCTCATTGTTCAATTTGTAAAGATCCCCCCTCATCTGTGGCTTGGCCCAGTACTGCCTCTGGCTATGCTTTTACATACTCTGTGATCTAGCTCATTGCACCACTTCACTGTGAATAGAGAGAGTTAAAGTCAGACCCCGGGATAACAGAGGAGAGCATTATGGATGAGCAGCCTGTGAAAAAGGCCCATTGAGAAAAGGCCTTTGACAGTTTAATTGGTCGAATTAGTCACGATATTCAAATCGCCTCTGTTGACCAGCCAATGACTGAAGTGTGTACTACTGCAGGCTGGGCCAACCACAAAACTCTGTCCAGATTGCAAACGAGACACATTAGGCTTCCCCTTCCTGCCAGCAAACCCCAGTCCAGTGGCACAGCACTTTTGCCAGTGCAGCTCCTTGAAAAAGTTTCATTGCTACTTTCTGGCTACATGGAAAACATTGAAAACTCCTTTATAATATCTGTCAGCTCCCCCAGTCTCCAACATAAACAGGTGTTCCACCCAAGCCAGTGTATTTACTTATGTCAAGGCTGTGCTTACATATACAGACACTCAACACACTTTTAACATTCTCCTCAATGCTACAGTCGAGCAGCACTTGGCATCAGTGTCTGCGGCCGGCTACACTGTTTCAAGAAGACAAATTAAAGCCATATAATTTGCCCGCTGAAAGACTCGCTCTGTATCGCAGGTGTCAGGGCCCAAAGCAGGCGTTAACTCCCTCCAGCCCCCCCAAACACACACACACACACACACACACACACAGTGCATGCTCACACTAACATGTATGTAAGACAGCTACAAAAAATATCTCAAGCAGTCACTTAAGTCCCCATAGCATGGTTAACGCGGTTGTAAAACATGCTGGCCTGCACATGGCTCCAGCTTGTAATAACTGGTGATGACAGTAATATGAGTTTGTGTGTGTGTGTGTGCGTGTAGATGATGTGTGTGATTGTGAAAAATGTATATAAACATGTCAGATGAAGACTTGGATTGTAAGGGATTAGCGGATTTGTACATGTTTTAAAGAAATAGTTTAAATAGAAATACACTCATTTGTTTTTTTTAAGAGTGAGATGACTCATTTTCTACCTTAGGTCTGTGCATTTAACCTGCAAAAACAGGTTTTTGGGGGCAGCGGAAACAAGCTGTAAACACAACGCTGACATAGAAGTTGATATAATGAACATGTTAGCAAACAGATGCATCCACCAGATACGTGTATGGAGTAATTTGTGTGCCCGCCTGATGAATGTAAGTCCAATATTCACTCTCCTTTTAGCTCAGTTTTTGGTCTCCTTCATCTCCTGAGGTGAATATCTGGCTCTTTAGCTGCTAAATGCTCCACTATGTTCACCAGCCAGTTGCTGACTGTGTCTGTCTACCACTGGATGCTAGGCACGTAGTGTACAGTGGGTTTATCAGAACGTTTGATGAAATGTAACAACAGTTTGTGGTTTTAGGGGGGGTTATGTGCTGTAACTATTTCTTGGCCAGCACAATCGGATGCAATGACTGTGCGCAGCATCCCAAAGCCAGGTTTGGTACACTCGAGCCTGTTCAGAAATCTATACCAGAACTGTAACTGGAGACACTGCACAAAAGTACTCTCCGGATAGATAAGCTGTTGTTTGTTAAGAGTTCAAGTTCTTTTATTGTCATATGAACAACAGTGAAGCAGTCATTGGCAATGAAATTCTTAATTCTCAGGCTCCCTCCAACAATGTTAAAAAGTATGTATGTGAAAGAAAATCACGCAAGAAAAAAGAGAACATGAGATATAAAATAGTGCAAAAGTTCAAAATATAGGAATAATAATATAATATATATAAAATAAAATATAACACAATAAAATTAAATATGAAATATAAATATTATACTGTGGAAGGCAGGTGTACAGTAGTGATAAAATGAATAAACTGTAATGTAGACATGGCACATAAATATACAGTATCTACCATGATGGTTAAACAACTTGTAAAATATATATAAATATAAATATATATACACATACTGTGATGTGTGCAGGTATAAATGGTAGTAATAAATATGATATAAACGGAGATGTAAAGTAAGTAGTAGCTATAAAGGTAAAGTGACATCAAGAGAAATAGTTCCAACACGTGTCAATTGTCATTTTTACATTTATGTTTATGTACGGGTTAAACAAACAACATATACTGCGTAAATAAATCAGCTTTAGAGTTGCTGGGTATGTTTTCATTTGGACAGCTGCCTCTAGTATTTCTACTAAAACATGCCCTGACTCCAGCTCATTAAGACAACTGGATACTCTGTTCCAAGATGGCCCCCAATATTTCCAATGAAAGTTGCTCACCAGCCGAGCCAGGAGACTTCCTGTTGGTTCCACACACACATTGATGGCGCTACAAAAATGTACTGATATGATTCTTTGAGACTTCTTCATTTTTATAAGATCTAATGAATGAACATTTTTTAATAGTCATTTGAGAGTTTTTGTGATACTGAGAAAAATATATCCATCCTTTTGTCATGATTGTGTGAAAAACGTGAGCTGCAGTTCCAACTGTGGCCACAACACCAAAAGCAACAGCCCAGAGCTGTTCCTGGGGGCTTGCTCCAACTCTGCACTAAACGCATAAGCATGAGATTAATACTGATCTTCTCGGCTCACTCTCAGAAAAAAAGGTAAATGAGCACATTTCCCAAAATGTTGAACTATTCCTCTAAAAAAAGAAAGCTGGGAAAAAAGTGGATCCAGCAGGGAGGGAAGAGGAGAGGATGAGAAAGAGAAAACGAGGAGGAAAAGCGATAGAGCACTGAAATGCCTAAAGTAATAATCCTTATGAGACACCAAGGCGTGCACTCCCTGGTGTTCGTATGTGTGATAATGTGGCTTGGCCTTCAGCCACTTCCAACAGTTTTTCCAAAGAAAGCACTCGAGAGGAGAACAGAGGCTGTCCCGTCCACTTACCTCCCCCCACCTCCCTCTCTGACTCTCTCTATATAAATGCTTGGCAGTTTTACGCATGGCTGGGAGCAATTTCCCACAATGTGTAAATTAGTCAATCTCCCAAGTCAGTAAAGTGGCCTTTGATGGGGAGGACATTAATGAAGTGTACCATTAGGCCTCACATTTGTATTCTTAGGGGCTCTCCAAGCTTTTGATGTCGCGGGGCCTCATGGCTGATTATCCACATGCCAGCGCTGCATGCCTCTGTTACTTAGACGAGAGGGAGGGAGGGGAAGAGGGAGAAAGCAAAGATGCTGGACGTTTAATGTTCTCTCCCTTCTTTTGCTACCCCGCTGGACTGTCCACACTGTCCTGCTGGCCATTTGAAATTGGCAAGAGAAAGAATGAGGACGAGGGAAGGAGTGGAGAGAGGGTGAGCGGTCCAGAAAGTTGCAGACTAGGAGCTGGACTTCTCCCTGACACTTCAAAGCGCTGTCTGGAGTAAATTGCTGTGGACCGCTTCATTCAGAGTAGAAGGGCTTTCCCTTCGCGGATGACAGTTGCATGGTGACAAAGTTCAATTGGCACTGGTAGGAGTGGAGGGAGGGGGGACCCAGATCAAAGCGGGACCATTGTAATGGTTTTGTTCCGTGGAAAATCGCTTTTTGTCCCCGGCCTTTTCAAGCCAACTCCTGGCTCCAGTCAGGGTAAATGGGATTTTTAACTCCCTTGTGTGGGTGGAAGGGCGAGGGGAGGTGGAAGAGCAGAGGGAGGGGAGATTCTTAGCCTCAGGGTAAGGAACTCAAGACCCACCCACCCCACCAGCCCCTCTCTCCACCCTCTGACAATGCAAGGCCAACTGTGTTGATGTTATTGAGCCTTTCATCTGAACTCGGCATCATAATCTTCACAGAGAAAGTTTAGCAGAGCAATTGTGCAATTACGTTTATTGTAATTACCAGAATGGGACAATGACTTATGTCCTTAAAATGTTCTCTGTTGTGCTCTCATCTGCACTCACACACAAACACATTCTCTCTGTCTGTCTTTGTGTCTGTCTTTCTTCCTTCTTCTCTCTCTCATTGACAGCCTCACACATGATATCTCATTTTGTTGTGTACTGGGAGATAAAGCAGAACCTGAAGAGGTTGATCTCAGCCAATTGTGGACAAATAAACAATTGACATCCATCTCTGAGCCCTCATCTCCACCTCCTCCCATGCTCCCTTTTCTCTCATCTATACTCTTCTAAAACAGGAGATGTGAAGTTTCTGTTGTCAGCTTGCTTTGAGTCAGTACTATTGAACTGTGATATGGGAAATGCTGTTGTTTATTTATCCTAATAAGTTGTTTAGTCATGTTAGTAGGGATTTCAATAGGATTTCATTAGCCCGTTGGTTGGTCCACCACTTTGGTCCAGACTGAAATATCTGAACAACTACTGGATAAATTGCCATGAAATTTAGTGCAGACATTCATGGTCTCAGAGGATGAATCCTAAAGACTTTGGTGATCCCCAGACTCTCAAGTGACACCATGAGTTTGATATTTGGGTATTTTTCTCTGGTATTAACCATTGAATGGATTGCCATGTCATTTAGTACAGAATTTATTATTTTTTTTACAAAATTTTAATTTGTGCAATACTTTGGTTTGGGACTGAATTCCTGCAAAATTATCGACACGTTCATCAGCCTCAGTTGTACTTTGTGTTTATTGCTAATTAGCACATGTTAGCATGCTAACACGCTAAACTAAGATGTTTAACGTGGAACTTTTATACCATGGTGACATTATACCTGCTTACCATCAGCATGCTAGGATTGTCATTGTGAGCATGTTAGCAAGGTGATTTTTGCATTTAACTCAAAACACTGCTGTGCCTATGTAACCTCACAGAACTGCTAGCATGGCTGTAGACTCTTAGTCTTGTTTCATCTACAAGTGGACATTGAAAAGACGTGACACAATCCTACTTACTGATAGTATCACTATTTATACATGTATTACTTTGTTACACCTCCTATTTCCTCTAATTTGCTCAGCTACATTCTTGAAGCTTGCTTACTAAATTAAACCAATTAGCAGTTTTTACATCAGATATTCATGTTTCATTACAGTATGTTAGTGACAGTGATTTTCTGCTTGACTCTAAACTGAGTACCAAAAACTGTGCGTGTGTGCGTCTGTATGCCTCCACACACACAAGGTATGAGGATATTTTAGTAGCCAAGTGCGTCAGACAGAGCTTGAGCTCGGTCTGTGTGATTGACTGTATGAGCTGCTGGCCAAATGTCTCCGTTTTTTCCCTTGAGCTCGGGGAGAAAAGTGTTATTTCTTCAAAAGCCCCATTTGAGAAACCCCGCAAGCCTGTAATTGCTAGGGAAAAGGCCGGACAACCTGCCAAGCCAAACACTTGAGAGGGAATTGGAAATATTGTAAACAGTAGAGTAACCCACTCACTGTCGGGACCGAGACGGGGGGAGGGGGGGACGTGGGGGTGTTGGAAGGCTGGAGGGTGGTTGCAGATGAAACATAGAGTGTGTGAAAGAGAAATGCTTACAGATCTATACACATCGACAATGACAGCTCACCGCCCCCTTTGAAACTCCACCAGACGAGGTGCCTCTGTTAAATAAAAAAAAAGGCCCGATGAAGAGTTCTTCTGCTACAAACTCAAGATGAAGATGTCTGAGGATCACACCTTCTGCAAAAACCTGCCTCAACTTCAAAACATGTTATTCCTATATTGAAGTTGTCAATTCAGCGACGCCTCCCCCTCCACACTTTTTGAACAGAGTGTACTTCATGATCACCAGTAACCTCTTTTATGTGTTGACACAATATTTTTCTTGTGCTGTCAAATAAAAGCGGGGGATTATTATTCTAGCGCGACCCCATTTTCCCGTCTTAATGACCCGAGCTATGCTCTCCTGGAGTAGCAACCATTAAAACCCGGTTTGGGTTCAGTGCAACTCTGCAGTTCTGTGGGCTTATTTTTCCCTCCTCCCTGCTTTCCTCACTCGCTTTTTTTTTTCACCTTCCCCTTTTAAAAACCAAAATCCCCCGACACCAATTAGAAGGCAAAAACGGAAATCTTCGACCAAACATGACATTTACAGGCTAGAACTCAAGACTTTTAACAGCCCCCCCCCACCCTCGCTCTCAGACACATATTATGCAGGAGCTCATGTGCAACACACACACATTGCATTTGCTGTAATTGTTGAGCTATCAAAATGCAGAATCACAGCACTTTTATGAGTTATATCCTAAGGTCCAACCATGTTGTTTGATGTTTAGAAAGAGCTGGTGACCTACAAGAAAAAGTTGCAGGGTTTTGAACCTTAATGAACCCAAAGTAGCACCTCATATTTAATTTCTCTACAGCTCAGCAAATTAATTCTCCTTCCACTCATTTCATCTCATGTCAGACTGCCACCCTCGGCGTCGATCTGTGTCAGTCTCCACAAAATTACATCTACATGTGTCTGTATGCCTGCGCTTTAACCAGACTGGACCACAGAATTAAATAAGATGGAAACACATCATTAACTCAGACCCCCCCACCCCCCACCCCCCTTCGTTCTCCTCCCCAACCCAGGACTACAGAGGGTACACAAAAACAGTTGGATAATTACTGATAATTAAATCAATTACAGGCAGTCTCTGCCTTGCCAGCTCTGGATGGCGGCAGCCGTGTCAGGGCGCTCCAAATATTTGAACAGCACAATCCAAATATTCTCTGTGAGCTGTTTTTGCTTCGGAGCAAATCATCCGCCAACCTCGCTCTGACAGCAGCAGTCAGCGTGGCCATGTGGGCAGTGCCAGCAGGCGGCAAGGCCCTGATGAGTCTCAGCATTAATGACAAGGTGATTAGTCAGCTTTTCCTTCCTGCGGAAGAGGCTCTGCAATTTCATCCCAATCATAGTTTGCTTTGAAAGGTTTTTGGACGACTGTGAAAAAAAAATTGCAGGGGCAATTAAATTGTTTTTACTCTTTTTTCCCCAGATTGCTATCTGGTGCTCTTGCAGTCATGGTTGACAGAAAAGAGATAAAATGGACCATTTACTGCCTCCTTTGGGGGTCGGCTCAGGCAGGGAGAGGGAGACGCTGCAGGCCTGGGGAACAGGCCTTCACTTCTGTTGAATCTGCATTTTTGTGTAGTAACCAAGTAGATAAAAACACAAACTGTCTCAGTAATACCGGGAAAGACTGCACCACCTTTCTTTGGCGTTGTCTTTAATTGCTATTTACAATAAAAGCTGATTTATGGGAGTATAAAGACTCATTGATTTATGTTTCAACATGAGTTGCAACAAGTCATGTAATGTTTAATAATTTTCTGTGGACTGCGGTGCCAGTGTAAGCAGCATTTCACTCTCCTACCAGTTATTGTGTGGCATTATTAGCTGTGTCTGATGTGGAGCAGTCGGGTGGGGAGGGAGTGGGGAGTTTATCAGATGCAGATTAGGTGGGTTAAGGCAGCCACAGTGGGGAGTGGCCACCAATGTCTCTGTGTGGTTTTGATAAAGATAGAGATTTATGCTCTTCCAGCGTTTATGGGTCTGGGCCATTGTGGCGATGCCTACTCAGACCTGCCGCCACCTCTGTCTCGACAAGCTGGGAGGGAGGTGGATATTGTTAACGGCTCCCTTTCCTCGTACCCCACCTCTTCCACTCTATCACCCCCATCACGCTGACCAAGGGCCAAACAGTGATAGACTGGTGGCTTGTCACATGCATACAGTGACCTCACTGATAAAGCATTTACCATGAAGAGGTAAAGATGTGACAGCTGCAGAGAGGATTTCCCCAGGGTGTCTGTCAGGCCACTGTCTGTTTAAGGTTATCAGATCAAACACAGACATTAGTATCAGAGTTAATCATGAAGGCCTCATTCACTTTCATAGGTCAGTGGGAGAGGTGGGAGTGGTGGGAAGGGAAAATGAAACCTCAGATGTTGCATATCTTTTTCTGTGGATGAAGGGAAGGAAAAAGGAAAAAATACTCATTTTTAAAGACATACTTCCAGTGTAATAAATCTGTATTCTTGAACATAATTTCTAAAATTATTAGAAATTTTGCTTAAACTGATTTGAATTTCATCATACTGGTCAGCATAGGAACAAAAATACAACATGTTAGTGGTTAAGTTATCAAAATTGTGTATCGTGAATCTTTCCTTAGCGGAAGCTCCTTCCATTGCAGACTGACATTTGTTGCAGATAGCCCACAGAGGCTTCAGTCGGAAGAGCGAGGGCGCAGAGGGCAGGAGGGGGAAGCAGTGCGCCGCTGCGCTTGTCCCCCCTGGCTTATTGAATTACCTAAATGAGCAGAGGAGACCAGGCTGGGGCTCTTAGTCGTTTGAAGTTTACAAATCATCCTGACTGCTCTGGGGCTTGGGGGGGGACGTCGCAAGGGAGGGAGTGGGTGGGGGGTGTCTTTTGATGCCTTAAATAAAAACATCAGGGAAACAAACAAACAAGGGAGAGCAAGGGGGTAAAGATGAAGACGGTGAAGAGGTGGTAAGGAAACACCATGTTACCCATGGCAACTTGGGAATGGTGATGGTTGAGAAACCACTTCCTGTGTATGATGGGAAAATTGCACAAGTTCACTGTTGGTGTCTGGACAGACTAAGGACTGTGTGTGTGTGTGTGTGTGTGTGTGTTTGTGAAATACAAGGGTAAGTAAGTACATGAGTTCACCGTGGGTGCTGCTCCGTGTGACGACAGATGAGTTTGTCTTAAAGGAATAGTTTAACATTTTGGTAAATACTCTTATTCGCGTTCTTGCCGTGGTTTAGATGAGGAGATTGATACCACACTTGTGTGTATGGTGAAGCTACATCCAGCAACCAGTTAGCTTAGCTTAGCATAAAGACTGGAAACAGGGAAAAGTTAGCCTGGCTCTGTCCAAAGGTAACAAAATCCGCCTACCAACACCTCTAAAGCTCTGATTTATGTTACATCTAATTTGTTAGTCCAAACAAAAACCAGAGAGTAGTGTGAGTTGTGGTTGGACAGATCATGAGTATTTCTTGGTCGGGTGCAGTGACTTTCTCGAGTCATCGTCAGCAGATTTTATTACCTTTGAAAGAGCCAGGCTAACTGTTTCCCCATATTTCCAGTCGGTCTTAATGCTAAGCTAAGCGAATTAGCAGCTGGCGGTAGCTTCGTATTCACAGTACACACATGAGGATGGTATCTACCTTCTCGTCTCACTCTCTGCAAGAACGCGAATAAACTTCCCAAAAGGTCGAACTATTCCTTGAATGCATAGAGGAAGCAGACATGTATGAATGCAGAATTTGGTTGTTTGTTTCTCCCTTTGTGACTTGACAGTAATAACTGGTGAGAAATTGCTTTGTTCCGAGCATCAGTAGCTTACGTACTGTAGAGACCTTTGCTCTGAAATCTATTTTCCAACATTTTGTCGATTTGTACAAAACAGATGGGAAGGAATTCTGTGCTTCATTTCATTCCTGTGTGGATCTAGTCAGAAAACTCACTTTCAAAAAAGAACACCATAATAAGCTCACATTAAACATTTTCAGAGTCTGGTATCAGTTCTAAATTCAATTGAGAAAGTATGCATAAAATAATTTGTCTTTCCTATTATAGATTCAACATTTTGAATTGAAAATGTAACTTTGAAGTGGATTTTGCTCCCTAACAACACAGACCACTATGACTCTTCTATAAAGACCAATCAATAATTGATTGTGCCTGGATATGATGGAGGAAAGATAGCATGTTGTTAGTACAATCAGGGGCCTTTTCCAAACTATTAAGTGGAACTAATTAATTATGGCATGGAAATGCGTTAAAATGTCTCTCTCCCACTGAAGACAACATCCATTTTCAGAATGGAAAAGCCTGAAATGTAATTAGTTGCATAATCATGGCAAAATAAGGTTGACTTGATTCAAACCATATTGTTCACATTGCATGTCCCCATTTCTCATTTCCATTCCTGAAAGCACCCGTAATACAGTATTTTGTTTTCAAAAGATATTTACCGTTCTCCCTGGCCGTCCCATTTGCAGTTGATTTTTCAGATTCATGAGGCCGACTCATTTATGTAAAACACATGCACACACACTCGTGACCAAAAAATGACAACGGGGGAAAGAATGATTTCAGCATTCAGATTACCAGGAACTCAATCAACAACTGTCTGGGGACGGTAGGAATCCATTTCAACTTTGTGACCCGTTGGCTCTGTGTCTCTGTAACCACGCGACTCCGACTCTAATTGGACGACACAATGTCTGGGAGTTCTGAGGCTGGACAGAACTCACGGCAAATTACCGCTCACTTCCTGCTCAATCTGAGCGGGCACTCGAGCCGTCAAGGGAGCTGTTGGACTTTGAAAAGTGTTTGCTTAGCTTGGCATCTCCGGTAACCGTGACCCTGTTGTAATGAAGAATAATTTACCATTTTGGAAAGTTCATTTTTGTGCATGCCTTATTTACAACAGCAACATCCCAACGGTGCATGGAACAGATCCAGTAATGTGAACGGGTAAAGTGAAATGGCACTGAGATTTGGTCTTTGAAATTATATTTTTGCTTCAACAGAAAAGAAATGTTTAAAAATGTTCCTCTCTTTACATTAAAGATACATACTATAATTGTGCAGTGC
The DNA here is from genome assembly GCA_003416845.1 of Oplegnathus fasciatus. Classification (NCBI taxonomy): domain Eukaryota; kingdom Metazoa; phylum Chordata; class Actinopteri; order Centrarchiformes; family Oplegnathidae; genus Oplegnathus; species Oplegnathus fasciatus. The sequence continues at coordinate 1,405,660 of NTHP01000033.1, forward strand.
TGTGAGTGCAATGAAGAAGAAAATGTTATTATTACAATACATTTTATCCATTTATTTGTTACTTTTTTAACAATACAGACAGACATAGGGGGAAAAATGAAAGAAATATATTGAGGATCTAGTTGAAGCTAATTTGCAGTCTGATTAGGCTGATTAGGCTTTTAAATAGGGGTAAAGCATCTAAACAAACTATTGAATAAAACAGATTCAGGATAAAAAAACAACAAAACAGACTATGTACATGTGTATATACTATGTCTATGTGTGTATGTATTAGTGTATTGTATTGGTGCAGAAGTGCGTGTGAGCGTTTCAAAATGAAATGATTCTCCACCAACATACACAATAAAGTGTATTTTATTGTGGCACAAGTGCATCATTTAAAGTAGAAGTTACAGGTAAGGCACATGTATAAAATGTGCAGCCGCATCTCTCCCAGTCTTTGTGTTTGTTCTGTGTCCGTGTCACCTTGTTGGCTCCAGCAGGCTCTGTGTCTCCGTGCTGCTGCCTGGTGAAAGCAGCGTCCAGTGGAAGAGGATTGGTACTGACATCTGGCAGTTTGATAAAGTGGATTTGGTTTCTTAGGGGCAATTCCAGGCTGCTCTCCCCGGGCGCCAGGCCTACTCTGGTTAGTATATGACTTACATGTGTAGGCTGCTGAGAGGGAGGACTGGTGTGTGTGTGTGTGTGTGTGTGTGAGAGAGAGAGAGAGTGTCAGTATGTACAGTATACAGTATATCTAAGCAGGTAGTGTATGTGTGTATGCGTCCGCGTGTGTTTGTGCGGTTTGGTGTATTGAGCAGAGGGGAAGCGGTTAGTTCAAATGGAAAACAGCAGTCCCTCCACCATTTACATTAATGCAAGCCTTTCATCACCAGCTCCCCTAAAGCATGGCCTCTCCCCTTCTAATTTACTTTAAACACACACATTAGTCTCATCACTAAACGCTAATGGCTCTTTATGAAACAGAGGTCTATTTCCCATTTTTCTAATGAAGGCCCTATTTCCCTGCAGAGCCTCCGAGTCCAGTCTAATCCATCGCTGAGATGGCTGATCCGTGCTTCCTTAACATCCTCCACCACCACCGCAAAGTGAAGACAACAAACAACATGCAGACATGTCCAAACACAGAGGCCAGGGCTCGTTAACATGTAGCCGATCTTCTCACACAACACATGGTACGTATAGACAGTAACACACAGGACTCCTTTAAATTTCCTCTTATAGCTAGCTCCTCTTTGTCAGCTTACATAAAATGCAAAAAGGTTGGCATTTTTCTTTCTAAGAAATTGGACTTTTAAAAGGATTCCATATTTTATGTAACTTTCCCACTGCAATAATCTTCTGGTATTAATATGACACATTATGCCAAATTACCTGCATATCTGCTCTGTAGGTTTTTGTGACTGCATTTGTCTAAATGGACAAGAGGGCCTTTGTAACAGAGCCAGAAGAGCTAAACAGATAACTTGAAAGATGAAAGCACTTCTGAAAATGATATTTCAATGCAGCATTCAACAAAACACTATTTACAGAGAGGAATCTGTAGTCTCTGAGCAGAGAGAAGAGAAAATACTGGCACCAAAATAACAGTTTATAGAGCAACTGATTTCAATTGCAAAACATCCCAAGGAATGTCTTTTTTTTGCCATATTTTGTTCTTTATGTGGCTTCAAAACTGAATGATTATCCCTGCATCTGTCCTGAGCAACTGATTTATGAACATGTTGCGGGTTCCGAGGTTTGCTTTAAGATTGGGCCACATGAAAGCCGAGGTGAAGGTCAATAGCACAGGCCTACTGTGGCTATGAAAACATCATGGGTGTTTTCTCGCCAGGGCTCACACGGACATGCTGGGCTCAAGGACAGACCACGCATTCTGCGGTGCCACCATCAAACGGAGAGTTTGCCCAAACATGTAAATAAGATTTTTCATCACCAGGCGATTTCACATGCACCTCAGAGCAGGAACACAATCCACGATGAAGAGGCTCATCTTAAAATATCTCATCTGTTCAGAGCTGCACATTTTTTGGTTCTTCACCTGTAAATCAACAAGTAAAAACAAGTAAAAGTCCTGCATTTAAAGTTTTACTTAAACTTAAAAATGCAAAAGTATTTACAGCAAAATGTGCTTAAAGTGTCGAAAGGAATAGACTGCATTATGCAGAATGCCCACTTTCAGTGTTATATTATTATATATTATACCATTGGATTATTATTATATATATGATTTATGAACACGTAGCCTATTTTTACGCAGCATATTAATATTGTGGAGTAATAAGTAGAGTAATTTGAACTACTTCATACACTGTTTTATTGAGAACATTAAAAATTTTAATCTACAAAGTAACTTTAGCTGTCAGATAAATGTAGATAGTGGTGAAAGACATACTCATGTCCTAGCAATAAAAAGTAAAAGTTGCAACACAGCCCTGCATTCAAACTCTTACTACACAAAGAATCCAAAGTTTAAGTACTCATAATGCAGGAAAATGGCCCCTGTTAGTGTTATATTGCTGTTATATTATTAGATTATTATCACTGATGCATTGATGTATAAGCAGCATACTGGTGTAACTGGTAGGAGCTGAACAGTTATGAACTACTTTATATTGTCTGCTGCAGGGTAGTTTAATGTATAGGAATGCATCGTAGCGTATAAGTCTATCTATGTTTTGTAAATCTTAATAAGCAAGGTAACTACAGACGTCAGATAAATGTAGTGAAGTAAAAACTACATATTTCCACTGAAATGTAGTGGAGTAGTATAAAGTAGCATTAAATGGCAACATTTAGTACAAGTACCTGAAAATTGTAATTGAACACTGCAATTGAGTCACTTTCCTCCACTGTAAGAAGGTGATGCAATTGTAAGATTGCATGTGTGCATGTAATGGAACATACATGTTCATCATGGCAGTAACATGAATATGCAATTATTTTGTTTCTTACATTAGTGGCTGAGAATCAGTAGTTATGAAAAATTACAACAATACGCTACAATATCATTCAGGAAATGAATCCTTCTAAATGCTTCAAGTAGACAAAGATTGCCACAAGAATTTGCCGTCCAAACTTTATTACTGAAATTTAGGTTTGAAAAACAGCTTGGATGTTATCAATGTTAAGCTATTTTCACTGTCTGATCTTATCTCTGGATATTTAACTGTTCTGTCTTCATAATGCTTAGCCAGTCTGACCAGTAACACTGTCCATATTTTCTTTCTTCTCATAATGACAAAAATGCCCTTTTGAAAGGGCTACAGTCAATGGTTTAAGTTTTTGTTTTTTTTTAAAAAGACAAAATATAAATGTATCACTGATGAGATAAGATAAGAACAGAGTTTAAAATCAAAAAACTACATTGTTATGAATGTCTTTCATCTCCTGCCCTCTCCACTTTAAAATGTGTCTGTAGTCGTCCAGCTCCCTCTCAATCCTACCTCTCTCTCCCTGTCTCTGTCTCTCTCTCAGTGCTCAGGAGGAAAAGGGTCTCCAGTCGGGCCTTACCTCACCCGTGGCATTGGAGGGGGAATTACAGGGCTTAGTTCTCTCAACTTGACCCCGCTCCTAATTACTTGTCGGATAAGTCTTTTGGCTCCTAGCAGAGTGTTGTCCTAACCTCCACTTGTCTGCTGTGTGTCCAAACATGGAGAAAGGAAAACACGTTCCAGTGGAACAGGGGGCTTAGCCTCCACGCCGCGTTCTCACAGAGCCAAACGCCCCACCGCAGGCTCCCAGGGACCCACACAGGTTAGACTGAGAATTCCTGCTTACCTCTGCTCTTCTACTCTGAGGATGAGTGAGTGGCGGGAAAAGGCACACAGGCACACTGTGTCCTATGACTAGGATTTTATTTTGAAATGAGAGGGTATCTCTTTTGCTCTTTTGTAAATGTAGGAATTTAAATTTCCAGCTTTTTTCTTCCATTTTTCTTTCTTCTTCTTTCAACAATACGTCTCTCTTTGAAGCAGACTAAAGAAGCAGCAGAGTTGTGACACATGAACTGCAGGAGGCAGCTGGCTGGCCTGTCTGGAGGATTTTGATTCTCCTTTTTAAAAAAAAATATCTGTGACAAGCACCAGTGAGTGGAGGCAACCTGCAGCGAATTTGTCTTCGTCAGACCATATTGTCTCAGACATTTCAAAACCTTTTTTGGCAGCCTCCCCTGTAATTATGGCCCCTTCAAAGACGATGATCAGTGCAACAACTTAGTGTGTAATAGACGCTAATGATGGATAATAACGCTGGTATACAGAGAGAGAGAGAGAGGACTCCTCATGATCAGGCCTTTTAAGCGTTTCTGATGTGACTTTACACTCAGCAGGAATGTGTTGTGTTTTTGTTCTTTTAAAGAGTGATTTATAACGGTGATGGTTGACTGAGAGACGTATCACTTTTAATCCCCTCTCTCTGCAGTGAGTCACACGGCACTTTCCACTTGAATTAGCGCACAAACATGCAGCAATCATGATTCAATAAAGCTGAGAAGGTTAATCATTTTTACCAAAAGAGAAAATGAAAAGTCCTCATACTTTAGTTACTGATCATATCTCCTCAACTCATCCCTCGACCCCTTGTTCTAACCCTGGGAAAGCACTCTCTGAGATTACCATACTTTAAATCGGAACTCAGAACAGGGATTATCAGGCTCAGAGATTAGCTTTTAAATGAGAGCTCCCAAAACCGTTTAAGGTATGTCATCAATTCTGTCTAAATACAGAGCGATAAGGAACTTCAGTGGAAAAGGACAATCCTCCAGGGACTGAATAAGTTAAAGGAGGGGAGTTTATTCCATTATTGTCTAATAGCTTCCATAACCATCACCCTTTACCTCCAATAAAGTCTCATTGGCCTGAGGATTGAGTCTGGATTACATGGTAGCTCTGCTAATAATGTCAAACACATGAAGAGACCTGACCCCGAAACTCACCCATCACCACAGCGAGCAGAAGGTTACCTTTCCACCGGAGTGTTCAGTGTAACACACTGTGGGAATATAAATAGAATGAGGATGTAGCTTTGTTACATGTTTTTTAAAAGTGTTGTGTGTCAATAATATGTTATGCAAAGTATGTGAAACATGTTTTCACAGCATGTTATATCAGAGTGTGATTGGCATTTTGCGGCTTTGAAAGGAGCCACGCTAAAGCAGAGACAAGATATAAAGAAAGCACAACCTGAAAAGCTTCTGCCTTTTCTTATGTGTGTTTTTCCTCTGTGCGAGTGTGTGTGTGTGCATACCTCAGTTTGTAGGCTGCAGCGCTGTACGGCTCCCCCCCCGGGGCTGCACTGAGAGGCTGGTGCCAGAGAGTCTCACCTTGTCAGGTTAGCCTGGGAACATACTCATACTACAGGCATTTCTTCCTCTCTCTCTCTCACATACACACACACACACACACACACTCACATGTCTGCATGCACACAATGCTGCCCACATCATAAGCTAATGAGCCATTATATTGTCATTAGTGTTTTATATGCACCACCCTGTCTCTCAGCAATCTGTCACACTGTTCACATGCCGATGACTCAGAAGCTAAACAGTTGTTGCGGATTTAAGCGTGTGTGTGTGTGTGTTTCAACTCCCATGTGCACACACTCGAGCTTTTGTGCAGGTCTGCATGCTGCACGTGTATTGTCCTGTTTGTGCGTGATTGAGTGCTTCTGTCTTCTTTTTTTGTCCGTGTTTGTATGTTCCTGACATGCAATCCATTTCCATTTGTCAAAAACAGACAAAATCCGAATCCATCATGGCGTCCACCGTGGATCCAGCTCCTAATGATGTTTCCCGCAGGGCCTCAGAAACCATACATGATTTAAGTAGACTTGAAATTTGTTTGGGGAACGTCTACTGTATAAAGCATGTGTTTATGTACATAGCACGTCATTATCTTTGCATCTTGATTAGGTTTTCCATCGTTTCTCATGTTTGTTCACCTAAATAAGAAAATATGATGGCAGGACCACCCAAACAGAGCAATCAAACACGTAAAGTAAGAAAAGGGATGCTCATTATGTGGCAGACAGTTTGACGCTCTTTCTTTGTTTGGTCTCAGTTTGCACTCAGTAAAGGTTACATGAGGAACTTTTGGCGATAACTTCAGGCATCATATTTGTCTCATAAGTTGAGTAATCTTTTCACATACAAGAGTTCACAATGAGGTAACACATTTGAACATCTGTCAGCATCATCTCCTGGTGGCTGCTGGCGCACTCATTTCTCATGATGCCGCCCGTGTTTGTTTCCCAAATGATCCCACGCTTTTAAGGTGTGATTTTGTAAGTTAATAATCTTGTCAAAACAAACAAATGAAACCACAACGTGGAGCAGAGCGACTGCTGTTGCACCTGGAGGGGAGGGCGCAGAGAGCCGGGCTCACGGCGAGCAGACGGGCTCTCCCCAGTGTTCGCTCTGAGGAATGCAGCCTTCCCACACAGTTGTTGACAATGGCACTCAGTGTAACCTAGATCCCTCCCACGTGCCAAAACACACATCCACATGCTGTCATACGTTCATCAGTGTTAATTGTTGCTGAGATTGATTTAATCTCAGCACAAACTTTACATGCAAGAATAAGTTTTAGCTAGCTGATGTGATGAGAGCAGCCACACCGACATGAAGTGATGGTTTATATGGAGCATTTAAACAGCTGGCAAACATGGTAATGACTTGCAGAGAAGGTTGCTCAACATTTAGAAGCATGCCTGATAAAAACTACAGCATGTATGAGTTCCCATCGCCCTTGACAAGGATACCTTAAAGACTTTTTTCTTTCTGCTGGGATCCCATTTCAGCATTCAGACTGAGCTGTAGTCAGCACTAAACTGGAATATATCTATAAAACCTTAAATTTAGATTTTTTGTGTTATTTTTTGTATCCAATTAATTATGTGTGATTTTGTTTTATTGCATAACTAAACTCAAATACCAGACTGACAAACATTTGGTCCTGGGAAATGAATGATTATTCATTTGTTTGTAATTACACATCACAAGAGCTGAGATACATCCTGCAGTGATTTTGGTTTTTGTGTGGTGATACATGTGGCTAATCATCCTAAGCTGTAAGGGAGTGACTCAGCGCTCAGCAACAAGGTAATAATGCTCCTTTCGTGCCAACAGGCCGCTTTCTCTGCTCATGCTGCAATTCTTTTCTAAACCTTTGTCCTGCCCTCTGCCAGCAAGGCTGATTTTCCCTTCAGTTACAGTCCACATAAGATATTGCTTGGTGTTGCTTTTGTGACAATACTAAAGCAATAATTATGAGCCCAACACAGTATTTTCATCATTAAAGTGCAGCTGTGATGGATGTAGCTGTTTCAGAGTTGGAGTTTAGCCTTTAATTACCTCTGAGTGATTGCTTTCCTTGAACAAAGCACAATGATGCTGTTAAGGAAGACATAATTAAATAGCAATTCTAATTACAAAAAAGCAGCGCAAGTGATTCTGTTGTGCCCTCCTAAAAAGGGTTCATTGGGTAAAGTCAGCTTGTATAACAAATCCCAGGAAGCATTTATGAATATAGTATATATTTAGCTCCATTCAGAGCTGGCCTGGCTCTCATAGCCTGCACCCTGTGAGTCAGAGTTCCAACATTACCTGAAGAAAACTTGGCACAGCTACTCAGCAAGCAATGGAAAATTAAAAAGCCCAGTTAGTGCCTATGGGTGAGAAACAATTATGGGTTTGTGTTCATTACAATGAAGTACAAAGGGAATGAAAATTCCTAAGCTAAGGGTTTTACCATCAAAATGCCAAGAGTAAAATTAATGTAATTAAGCCCACAAATACCTCCGGCTTTTGTAACAAAGCTGTTTTACTGCCTTTAGCAGCATGCAAGTACTTTGCTTAACACTAAGTGGTCAATACAAGAGCTTTGGCTGGGAATGACTCTGGAATCATTCATGCACAATACAGCATGTCACTGTGTCTTGTTGCATATTTGTTTACCGTAGATATTTCTAATTTAGGTACTATAATAAATTTAAGGCTCCATAAACAGGAGATTTGTGCATATGTAGCTCTTCCATCACACAGCAGTGTTGTGTCACAGCGTGGAAACTACAAAGTTTCCATGCACCACACCATGTCTTTTTCTCTCTGAACAGAATGTTAGAAAAAATAGTTAACAGCCATATTAAAGGTGGAGTCTACAATTCTGGAGAGCCCTGATCGATCCAAATTTCATTCAGAAAACAAGCATTTTAAAAGTTGTCTGGTTGTTGTCTTGCGGACAGACCTGACAGAACATGAATTCAGACTTTTTACAAATCGGCATCATGATGTAATTATTTTGGCATCCTTTTGATCCGTTTATTGCAATTAAATCACAACGAAATCTGTTTATTTTGGGATCATGCCGCTGTAATAAGCCAGATTAATTCAGCCAACATGTGACTTGCTAGATACAGTGAATATTTATTGATTTTGACACACCTGTTATGAAACTGCCACTCACCAGAGACAGATGGAGAGGCGAATATTCACAATAAACTCAAATGATTGACAAACTGTTGTTCTGTGCACAAGCACGAGTTGTGTGGCTTGGTCCAAGCCACTCTGTTTGTTTCCCATGTACTGAGCCAGGGCTGTATATGAACACTGGATTTTTTTTCAGCACACCCACAGAACAGACAGCTAGCGGACCATGAAGAGATATTTGCTGAATTTGACAGAAAGTGTATTGGATTAGAATTGAAGACTACACCTTTAATACACTAAATGTAGAGATGTTCATGAAGGTGAACACACAGTAACAGTCACCGTTTTTTTTTTTCCCTTATTAAATCAATAAAGGAGGAGATGCAGAAAAAAATAAAATCAGTAACTTAAAAGAGGGATTTTAAGCTTTGACAAAATTGAAATATGGATCACGCAAAAGACACTGACAGTATCAGACAGTCATCCCCAATATTTTGTAAAGGTGAAAATCCTGCCAACTTTCATGAACCAGGAATGGTGCAACATCAGTAAATTCATCTTATTCTAGAAAAACGATATTATACAATATTAACTAGACAGGGTCCGAGCACCAACTCAGACCCGAAATCACACTGACTCCAGGCAGCCAGGAGACCAAGACCATCACTGAAAAGAACTTAAATAGGTGGTTAAACAAATGTTTATTTTATGCTTGGGCAGGCTCAGACGCGCTGCTGCAGTGCACATTGTCATAACCTGATCCAACCTTGGACCATGAGGGCTATGGAGTCTGTCTGCCCCAAAATGTTTTTCAAAAACTAATTTTGTGCTTTATTCACAAGAGTTCAAGTGTCTCCTAGTTTAGGTTCTGATCTCTGTAATACAACTTTGAACCCAAGAGGCAAAAATTAAATGAACAAGTGTGTAAAATAATATAATCAGAAATTACACAAAAGTCATGAGTGTAATTTACTGAATAACATTCAACAAAAGTGAATTGAATAGATGTCAATTTCTGACTGATATACGGGCTGAGTGACAGCAGTAGTGCCTCAATTCCTGTAATTTGAATCAATAAAACTTAATATGATTAATCAAATCGATGCAGCAGAGCCAGAAATATGATCTTTTTTTATTTCACACACTCTTCTCTCTTGTCAAAACCTGGTGCCTATATTCCCCACAATGCAACCCAAGATTTTGGTAGAAGATTCGGGTCTGTTATGCTAGTAGCAGCTAATGTAGCCCAAGCCGCCAGCCTCAAGCAGAGATAAGGAGCGGACTGCAGAGGTCTGGCAGAGCTCACTGCCAAACTAAAGATTTTTTTTTTTTCAAACTTGTAGTTTTCAGCCTCAACTCGCTGACTCAAGTGACATCACTTGAGGCAATTTATCAGATTTTGCAGAGCTCCCTCTGGAGCCACAAAAGGCTTTATGCAACGTTTTTCACAATGCAGCAGTACTCCCCGAGCAGACCTTGATGTGTAAAATCAGCACAGCTCTCCTTGAATATTTTGCAAGAAAACTCAACTCAGTCCCCCTTTTTAAGCTGAAAAACATTCAATACGTACTTGAATGAATGAAGGAATAACTTCAGAAATCTAAGATACCAGATTGCAACTGAAAATTCACAATAATGCAACCTTTTTTTAATGTTCCTGAACAGCTGTTGTAGTATAAACAGCATATGTCTGCGCTGACTATGTTACACACACAGTTTGTTATGTCTGCTGGACATCAGGAGGTTACAGTGAAAGTAAAGTGCTAGCGTAGCATCCATATCACCCTCAGGATATTTGGACACAGTTTAAACTTTGCTGTTTAGGCCTCAGCACTGGTGTGAAAACAGTAACTCAGCTGAATTTATGAAATAGTGAACCAAAGTCTCAAGTAGCAGCGGTAGTGTGTTTGGGTGTGTGTACGGCCTTTTGTTTAGCGTGGGTGTGTGCTTGTTTGCGAAAATTACTGAGCATTTTGTATTTCCCTGACATGGAGTATTAATAAGCAGATGCCAGAGCCGTGGTAACGGCGAGGAAAGCCACTTGTGAGTTTAAGAGGAACAACAGAAATCTCTAAAGCTATGAGCCTATTAGACACAGCATGTTTGATTCCATGTGGACTTTGTTATTCTATCAAACCTACACTCAAGCATGCCCTTATATATCTGAGCTCTACATTTCCTGCAATTGAAAACATCTTCATTGAGATACATAAACATATTTAAAAGTCCTATTTCGCTCTACATTTAGGGTCCTGCCTAAGATCTGATTTTTCCTCTCTTTGATGTTCATATTCTTCCTCCTCCCCGCCAACATATGTCCCTCGTTACATCACGTCATGCCAACGAACAATCAGTTTGTCAAAACACATCTCCGGGCTCCGAGAGAAGGGATGAGAAAAGCTAGCGAGGGGAAGAATGGCTGAAAACAGAAGGGACTGTCAGGAGTATTATTAAAGCAGTAACAGATAGCTGCTCTTAGCACCGCACGGCCAGCGGCTCCAGGGCCTCGCCCCTAGCACCTTCTCCTTGATGTTAGCACCGGGCTGCTCTGGGACCGGATCGGGGCGGCTCATTGAGTGACAGCTTCAATAAGGCTAATTACAGTGGGCTGCAGGGCCCAGTTATGTTGTCTGGCGACTCCACCCACTGTGGAGCCAGAGCGACTGTGTTAACTATGGTGTTAGACCAAGGTAGGCATCAGTCAGCCACCGCTGGACCTCACAGCAGTAAACACACACACACACACATTCAGGCACAGAGGAATACACACAGGCTCGTTCAGCATCACACTAACAAGAACACGAACACACACTTTTATTAAAGCATAACTGAGGCAGAAGACGACCCTCACTAACTTTTACATGCACACACCTGTAACTTGTAACTCAAAAAGATGTGTATTTGAGGATGTTTTGATAAATTCACATTATAGACAGAAGAACACACAATGTTTCATATAAAATGTGAAACTTTAAGGAAACACTTGATGGTCCGAGTGTCCTGAGAATAATGATGGCAATGTGGGTTATGATACCAGCAGTAGTGGAATATAACATATAACATTTAGCCAAGTACTGTACTTAAGTACAAATATGAGGAATTCATGCTACTTTATACTTATACTCCACAACAATTCAGAGGGAAATATTATACTTTTTACTCCACTACATGAATCTGACAGCTTTAGTTACTTTAAAGATTAAGATACATACAAAACATATGATGAGCATATAACATATGTTGCACTCTTATCGATTAAACTACCCAACAGTATACATACAACTGCTATTTACACATTAATGCATCAGTAAAAAATAATCTAATATATAATAGTGTAACACTTACAGGGGGCATTTTTCTGCATTATGAGTACTTTTACTTTTGGCATTTCAAATGCAGGACTTTTCCTTGTAATGGAGTATTTTTATATAACAGTATTGCTATTAAATAAAGTTCTAAATATTTCCTTCCTAGGAAATTGTTTCGCTGATGCATCTCATCTCGGGATCGATTAATTTAGTCATGACGGCTTAAACGGTTTGTTTCGGGTGAGGTGTCCCATCTCTGCAATAAAAGACTGCAGGAAACACTGGATATACAGTAATTCTGCAGCATTGAGGGAGAGCCAAACAGTTTAAGCTCATAGCAGTCATTTTGTATGATCAGTGTGTGCATGTGTGTGTTAGACATGCCAAACTAAAGACTAAAGAATATCACAATGTTTATATACAGTATCTGAATGTCTTGGGTTTGGCATGTTCACAGTATGTTCATGTTGCTGTATGCACACTCATCTCTGTTCCTCTCACACAGTTATCTGAGAAATCTCCTCGTCCATGCTTCGTCTTATAGGTAGAACATTATAGGACTTATAGGTTGTGACATTTTTAGATTATGACATTTTTAGGAGACAAAAAAAAAACGCCTTTGGCTTTCCTAGTTGTAGCCAGCAGCCAAACTGCTTTGCTTCCTATTAATTATAAATCAGGTGCAGTCTTGCCTGTTTATATAAAAACTGGAAATTATGCTTAATTAGAATTCTGCTTAATGACTGTCATTAAGGCATATTGTAATTCATTATGGTACATTGTAATTATTGGTTGCTCATCACAATAACCACACCAGCATGTTGTTTCATTTATCATTACATGGAGTTTTAGTTTAATCAAGAACCTGGTGTTTTTCTGGTGCCGCGGTCGGACCACCTCAACTCACTCTGTGAAGATGGTTTAAAAAGTTTTAACAATGACAGTCGGCCATCCGTGAATATTTTGTCTGTTCTAATTCATTCCTCGAGCTACATGACACATCAGTGGCGTTGAAGACGTTGGTCAGCCAACCTGGCAGTAGCCAGCAGGACAGTGATGTTTGTGAAGTGCGTAGGCCAGTGTGGGAGGCTCATTCCACAGTGGAGCCAGGACTGTTTAGAGGCCTGTTGTGTCTGGAGTCTCTCAGGTCACTTTAATATCAGCCCAAGGCCTTGAGTCGGCCCCCATGTCGCTCCAGCAATTACAGGAGGATCCCCCTCATCCTCCTTCCTCCCTCGCTCCCTCCCTCTGCTGCTCTTCCTCGCCCCGCTGCTGCTGTCTGCCACTTTGTTGTGTCTACTAAACTGTGGCCTCTCGCATTCCTTTTCTTTCACTTTGTTTTTGTGTTTCTGCATCACGTTTTATTCAAACATTAAACATAGCTGATGCTGAACACAAAGTATGACATAATACGCTGCCCAAAATCCTATTTACTCTGCCTCCAAACATTGTGTCTTTGCAGTTCCACAGGAGATTTGAGTGAGAACTGTTAACCCTGAGTCCATCATCAACCATCCCTCTCTTAACTCAGTGTTTACTCTATCATTGATCTGCCAGTAAACCAAGTTCCTGTCTGTGTATTTGTGTTTAAGCGTACACACGCCATCCCCGTGAGCTTGCGTGTATACAATAATGCTTTTAGGGGATTGGGCCCTGCATTGGGCCTTTTAACTTCAGTCAGTGCTGCATCCTGATATCCTGGTGTGACTGGTTTGAGGGGGTAATTCACTCCACCAGAAACACAGGCTTTTAGAGGTTCCACATGTGCCTTGGCACCAGACAGAAGAGAGGCCGGTAGGTTTCATTAATTGTGGCAACATTCCTGTACCGTTGTCAGGCGCTTTTATTAGTATTAGCTTTGCCCGCAGGCTGTCATTATGCCTCATTTAGGGCTCGAACCCTTCCCATGGCTGTCAGGTCATAAGTGTTTGAGAATATTGTTAACCACAAACAACTAAATCATCAAATCAATAAAGCCAGTTTAATATTATGAAGTAATTGATCCAAACTTAACATAAACCACTGAATATACTACAGTAAAATCTATTTCAGAATATAGTAACCTTTTATAAATGTTTCTTATGCCAAATACCTACAAAAAGTTGCTCCGATTTCCCATATAGGAAAGAATTTAAATTCATCTCACTTTCGCAAGGTTTTTATTTACAAAAAACAGAAGAATTAGCACAAATTGCAAATGAGGTTTTAAAACCAAAATATGCGTACCTAATATGCTCTTTTACAGAGACGGAGTGACAAAAGTATTTGCAGATTTCCCTTGTCAAACATCCCAGAAGAAATGTCAAGTGCTCCTTTAATCCAGGCAGCTCACTGGGTGGATTCATCGGAGCAATCATCCTAATAACAGTAAATCCACAATAATTGACGTGTCAAAATTACTTGCAAAAATTGACTTTTTTTTCCCCCCTTGACAGAGACCTTTTAACAGGCCGAGATGATCCAGCAGGTTTGGAAATGAAAAGCAGATTGATTGTTCCAGCAGGCATTAACCCCACCCCTGGTTTGATGTCCTCAGGTCAGGCCCGGCTCCTGAAATAGTCGAGCTTCTGACTGTTTTGATCCGAGCCTGTCGACACGGTCAGCTGTAACTGGCTGAGAGGTTGTCATGACTGACTGCCAAGCACTCCTAACTCATCTGTGCAATCATTTGTCAGCATGTCATGTCGTTCATTTGTGACAGTTGGTTGAAATAAGGCCAAAGAAAGTACTGAAAATGACATTTGATAGATTTTGTTGGCAAACATGTTTCATAATCCTCAACAAATTGTTTTCAGACATGTTGAAAATGGTTCAATTTTTAGGTATTTTTATTTATTGTTTAATTAAAAAACACACTTTTACTTTGACTGAAAAGAAGCTATCATAGTTTAGTGTCTGCAGTTTACAAATATTCAATCTGCCCTTTTACTTTTTCATTTTCTCATTTCTGGGATTCGACTTCTAACCGACACCATGTGACTTATTCAAGCAAAGAAATGTGACTAGTTAGTGGTGCTTATTGTGGTCGTCTGGACATGATTTGTTTGCACCAATAAAAGCGGGCAGGAATTGTTTGTTTTTAATGACCATGTTATCCACCATGGAAGCATGAAATTTTATGTCTTTTTTCCACTGAGACCTCCAAAATCACCTCAGGATGAGATAATGAAAGTGAATTACACTTTATTAGAAATATATTTCGTTGTTTTAGTGTATGAGTAAATATTTGACTTTGATCAAGCGTGTTTATGTGCTCATTGCATGCGAGCACACGCATGATCTGTTTGTTTGTGCAACATTTTCAGCCACTTTCAGAAGAAACTCATGAAAATCCTGACATCATTGTGACTTGGTCAGAGGGTGATCACAGCGAACTGCATGTGCACATCATGCTATAAGTGGCTGCTAATTCACATTTTACCACTGTGCGTGTGAGCCCAGGCTCCCTGCTTGCCCGGTGGTTTGCTGTCTCTCTGCATGGAGCTGAGATGTGAGGAGTGAATGAGGAGCACTGCTGCCATCCCACTGCAGATCAAATACACATCAGGCGGCGCGAGGACGACAAACAGTCAAAACAGAACCTGATCTCGGGGGCAATTACCAGTGTTTGCTTAATCTTTGGAACGTGCTGTTGAAAACCAGGGTCAGTGACGCTGCTTGACTCTCCCTTTTTAGCTGGGGCGAGAATAGGGATTATTACTCATTAGGACTTCACAGTTTGGTGTGTGGAGATGTGGGGGTAGAAGGGGGGTGTGTGTTTGGAAGGGGGGAGTTTGAATGCATGATTCCCCCCATCAAACACACAAGAGAGTGGCTTAACTGGGTGGTGTGTGTGTGGACAAAAAGGACAAAAAAAGAAAGGCAAAGGGGATAAAAAAGGACAAAATGTTCATAATATAGTACAAGTTAAATCATGAATTGGTCTAAATGGACAACAATTAAACTGCATACTTGGTTCAGTTTCTAAACTTTCTTCAGCTCACTTTCAGCTTGTTTTAGCTGACAACACTGACACTCTTTCACCATTTTTCATCGTTAACCCGCTGGCTGTGCTCTTCCACTGATTCTGTTACCTGTTTGTTACCTCAGCATCAATTAAAGCTATTTGAAACCTCAACCACCCACAGGCTCCTGCAGCATACAATTAAGGTGGCGTGAGACCTGGGTTTGCTTCACACTAATTCCACACTGCATTTAAATGACAGCGTCGAGGGCCCTTGAGGGTTGTGTGAATGGCTTTATTGGATAGCTGAGGATTTATAATTACCTGAAAAAGTAATTGCAACTAATTCCACCCAGCCTTCAGGATATTACAAGTTAGGTATTTAGCTGAAAGCTGAGGTGTTCAGTCTCGGATTGCCTATAAAGAATTGTGAATACCGGAAAGTTGGAATGAAGTGTGCTTGAATTTGTGTTTAAAATAATGACAAACAATAAGTTATGTGGATGTGACCCTTGGTGAGTGGAATTACTGTAATAATAGAAATGTGTTTTCATGATATCATTTGCATTTTTATCCATCAATCCCTCCATCGGGTTATTACAACAAAATCACTTTATTTGGGTGTAAAACCTTAAGTGAGCGCACCAAAAATGCCCCCAGCAACCCCTCATTGCAGGAAAACTGTGTGAGTGCACAACTACAACAAGCAGGGCCGGCAGGGATAATAATTCAGGCCTGGAACGTCAGCCCAGGCTAATCTCCACACATTCACAACAGGCCACATATACTGTAACCTTTTTGTTGAAATATTTTCTCTGTTTATGTTGTAACATATATTTTAATTTTATTACAACACACAAAAAGTGCTTTAAAAAAACATCCAAAATAGTTACAAACGGCCAAGTGTCTTCAGTTTCAAGAGTTACTCAATTGCATATTTTCGTATATACAGTATATAATTTTTTGAGTGTTTGCAGCTGGCATTTCCTCAGAGCTCTGACTGTACTTGTGTTGATCATCATGAAGCTCTGGTTGTTCTGAGTAACTGGAGGTGCTTCCACCTGACAGAAAAGAATATGCAGGTCTTTATTTTCAATATTGTTTCCATGCATACTCATCTGTTGCTTATATAGCTGTATAGCATAGCAAGTGCTGATGCAATTTATTAGTTTTTTAAAACATTAGAATCGACTCAGAAAGGGTTTGATTTTTTGGGGGGGTGTTTTTATTATTGGCATTCTACAGTTCTGAGTGACTGCAGCTGCGCCATGGTGTTTTCGCTTTGATTTACCCATTTCATTTTGCATTTTTAACACTGGCCTGACAGGATATTGGGAATTCTTCCAGTGCCCCCGATGGCCAGTGTGGGCCTGACAACAAGTACAGTAGGCCAGAGTTGAACAAAAAGGTTGGTCTGAAAACTGTAATGAATGTTAACATTTGACAGTTTGGGTAATCATTTGACCGTTTACCTTCATTTTCTCCTCCAAATAAGTTTGGCTAACGTGGGGCTTTGTTTGTCTGATCATCCGGCCCTGTCTGGCTTTTTTTNNTTTTTAGGGATGTCACTGCATTCCCAGAGCTCAGTAATTAAGTTGGTGAGTACAAATGTATTTTTACCAACAGGAATGATGGCCAAAACTACACAAATAAGGCCCAAGTAGTAATAGGGTGCCAAAGTCCTGACGTCACCTGTTCTAAGATAAATGAGCACTTGTTGTTAGAAGGTTAAACTTTTCATGAGTAAAGTTGATTCAGTGATTAATTGTTAGAATACAGACTACAGCTCCTGAAAATAAAAACAAGGCA
>NTHP01000033.1:1424939-1448143 GCA_003416845.1 Oplegnathus fasciatus
GGGGGGGGGGTATATTTAAGGAAATGTTGTTTTTTTATCCTAAAAAATGGATTAATGTGTTATTCATGTTTGTTTGCATAAGTTTGGGCTCATTCATATAAGAAGGGGGTCACTTTTACAGCTCTCCCTCCCTTTTTTGACACAGAGTAACTGTAGGTGAGTAAACATTGACTTTATTTCATCCAAAGTGGGTTTTTCCCTTCTGCGCTTCATAGCCTCGCTATTGTGTTCTCGCCATTCTCATTCATCCCAAACTGACTCAACCCCAACTCTCCCCTGCCAAGCCGGTCACACAGCCAAACAGGACCTGCTTTGACTGCCACTTAATTACACACCGTTTTACTCCACAGTTTACCAGTCAAAAGGAGGGGCCGGCTGGGGGTATGTGGAGGGGTGGGGGGAGTCGGGGTGGGGGTACGGGGCCCCCAATGTCCCCTCCATCAATGTCGGCGGCCCCCACAAAGGCCCTCATGACAGAGGATGAGTAGTTATAATGCCGTGGCCGTGCCTGCCGCTCAAAGTCACCCCATTCCTAATTGCCCTCAGAGATGGCAGATAATGGAGGGGCTTTGAAGTGAAAATGGCCCCTAATGAGCGAGAGAGAGGGAGAGAGAAAGCAAGGGAGAGAGGTAGGGAGGATGGGGGATAGCAAGGGTGTGTATAAGTGTAAGGATTGCATGTTTATATGTAGGAGAAAGTAGAGAAAGTGCAAGAGAAATATAGAAGAATAGGAAAAGATTTGTGATAGGGAGCTGCTGTAGTCCTCCGTGTCTCCCACTGTGCTCACGGGGGCGCAGAGGAGTCCGAGACGGGAGTCTGAGACGGACACTCAGCAGGGGTCCGCTTCATCCATCTTCCTGGCTCGCCTCCTCCTCACCCCTCGGTCGCCAGCGTAGCCTCCAGGCACCTGTCTCCCCCCAATGGTTTGTTTTGAAGCTCCTCTCTCCATCTTTTCTCTCCCTGCATCATACTCTCTATCCTTTCATCTTTTTTTTTGTCCTCTGTCTGTCTACCCATCCCTCCCTTTGTTCCCACCCCTCCCTCTTTCTCTGTGTTTCTGATGGACAAATTGACAATGGCACCGCCACTCGGTCTGGCGTCAGGGCCTTCCCATACCAGCAACATGCCTGGGATTCTTTGCACTGTCTTGCATACTTTCACATGACGCCAAGGAAACTCAAATGATTTACATACAAAGCATTTTTCTTTTTACTGCATGCTCCTTTTGTCATGCTCTTTGGTACTGTCTGTTGATTACCTTTTCTTTGTTATTGTAATGAAGCTCTCTCACCCTGTACCTCTGACTTTGTCAGTAGGCTATAAAGTCAGTTTACTCTCCAGGCCCACAGTGCCTTTGAATATGAAAATAGAGTAAATCAGAGCTGAACACATTTAGTACCAAGAATGAAAATCATAGAACAGTTTGTATACAGTAGCTAATGATAAATATCTACCTATTATTAAAAAATATATATTCAATCTAGACACCAAAATCATATGTCATGGTTGCCTGTAGAAACATTCGTTTACTTAAAAATCTGTAGAAAATGGTTTTTGTGAACATGTTTGTGTATGTGGCATGCATAAAGCTTTTTTCAATTTCAGCATGAACTGTATAGAGTATTAGCTTGCCGCAGTCTCTCATATATCACCATTACATTCGAGTCATGAGCTTTGTATCCGAACACTTAGTGCTGCTCTGAAGGTATTTCCAGACTCCTCAAAGGCTCTTCTAACCATTTGGATGAAAAAATATTCCATCTGTTGCTCAATAAAAAAGATTTTTTTAACATTTAATGTTTCCCAAGTTGCACCTCTTTTTCCTAATCCAAACAAGGATGGTAGCCAGGAATTACATATCTGCTTGCTGAATTTGTACAATGTGAACCAAAATTATTATCACTTATGTTTGCATATATTGATGTTTCCAATCTTTATATTTTCATACAGAATACTGTGTTAATATTTCACCTGTGTTTACAAATAGAAGAAGGAGATCTGTCATTTTGAAATGTATACAATATATTTTTTCACCCAGACGATTCGAAGAGTCTTTGAGGATTCCGGAAATACCTTCAGAGCAGCACTAAATGTTGTTGAACAACCTTCTGGGTTGTGATCGCTGGGTATTAGCTCTGCGACTTAAATGTAATATAAATGTAGTAATGATACACAAGAGGCACAAACTGCGGCTAAATGTTGGCATGATGGTATTCATTTACATTTTTTAAATGACTGCCATTATTTTGCACAGTTTCCATAATGCCTAAATCTCACATTCTCTTTGGTCTTGTGACCCATCCTGCATCCCCATTAGCTCTGTTGTTTACATCCTATTGTTGTTCCAATTTAGATCCTATTGCTACTTGTTAAAACAGAAGACCAATTTTCCCCATTCTTAACTGAATTGATTTAAGTCAACATTATCTCAACATTTGCAATTAAAAGGTCGCAGCCCTCTCTTTAAACTCAGAGCCGTGGCAGCGGACAGACCCAGCGGCCTGTGTTGCGACCCGTCCTCGTTGCACAATAAAACACAACCCGCTCGGCTGATGAAATGGCCAGTTAACTGTAATCTGCCTTTATTAGGCCCCATTAGCCATTGTGATACTCTCTTTAGCCTTTGTCTCTCTCTCAAACAAGTTGTGTTTTTGGTATGGCCTGCCATTTCAAAGGGGGCCCTCTCTTCTCGACAAAGACCAGAGCCAGCAGGGCCCTTCTGAATGACAATGCTTTGAGGAATCAGTTGGTATTTACTGCTGAAGAGGTGGAGTGCATTAAGCCCAGAGACTGATTGTTGTTGTGTTTGCCTTTACTAATTGGCTGGAAGGCAGTTAGCTGCTGATACAATTCAGAGGGAAAGCAGTGATCAGAGGAGGAGACGGGGGGGAAAGGAAAGGAGGAGTGGAAACTGCAGATTAAAAAAATAAATGCATGGTTGGTTGGTATTCTGAGAGCTGATGAGAACATTAAGATTATAAGGACATGCCAGATAGTGACATGTGGTCAAACCTTGTTTATTCAAAACTAAATTATACTGTGTGTATTCCCACATGCTGAATGAGGTCATGACCCACTTTATCAATGACTTGGTGTACAATTATAATGTCTACATAACACGTATTAACCACCACGGTGGTGAATGATTAAAAGCAGGTTTATTTTAGGACCATCTGCAGTCCTGCGTGGTCGCTTGTCCTTCACAGAAACCTCAGAGACCGTCACTCCGAAATATGAAGGAGGGGAAACGAGGACCTGGTTCCGTCTAACCATGGGTACTTGTCTACTTAGTAATCAGGACAAGCTGTGGGGAGACTTGGCCTAAACTCACAACCGCAATTTCTTCCTCCGCAGTGGAAGAAGACCAGGAGGAATAACAGGGGGGTGGGGGGCGGACGGTGAGTGAACGTTTTTGCTGGACGAGCAGAAAAGTAGCCATCCCTGTGATGTGTTGTGAAGAACGGAGGCAAGCCGCAGGTCTAAAAGGGATGTACTGTATATTTGTGTGAGTGTATGAGTGTGGGCACGCATGTGCACGTTTGTGTGTGTCACAAGTGGACCAAAGGCATGCATCAGTTCATTTTTTGCTGACAAGAGTTGCCCCGAAAACAGAGACGCTACTCATCAACTTTTAGGTCAGAGGGAGCCCAAATTGAGTGTGTGACATACAGCCGAGAGGGAGACAGGAGAAGGCGGAGGAGGAGGAGGGGGGCGCTCGAAATCAATGCGAAAGCCAAAAAGTTGGGCTCTCAAATGGTCATGGTTGAAACCAGTATTCACAGTGAATTTCCGGCCACAGTGCCATGCCTAAGTCCCCTTGATTATTTTCTGGTTCAGGGGTTGCCGCATTTCAAAGCCTCCTCTCTGCCCACGTCTGTGATTCGGTCTTGTTAAGAGGCCTATATTTCAGCGGAGAAACACACAGAAAACCTTAAGCAAAATTAAAAGTGACTATCAATCACACAGAGCTCTCAGTCTTCCATTTGGGGTGTGGTGTGGTGCAGACCTGGACATTCAGCAGTGTAACCCTGCGACACTGAGTGGGTTGATATTTGAGCGTGAGTGTGTTTTTGGAATGGAAGGCTAAATTTACAGTGAGGCTGGGAACTTTTAAAGCCTTTTAACGCAGAGAGCCACGAAGCTCAGCCGCTTCAACAGTGAGTAGGTCTTTGTCCTCTGTGAGGATGCTTCAGTGGAAATGCACAATCACCCTCTGTCGAATGAAAAACACCCAAATCAAATGAACATGATGTGAGTCAGAGCTTTTGCACTGAAGGAGATGCTTTTTGAGTGAAATCTGAAAGTGATCCAGAATCAGATATTGACAATATGCAACAGGCAGACATGATTGCTTGCATCTTCTTTGAAAGATTTTTTTGATTTTTATACACTAGAAGAAAAGGCCATTTTTATTTTGAGTTGCGGTAAGATTTTCAGAAAGTCTTATCTATCCAGTATCTAGTTTATGTACATTGCTATTGTTAGCATGCACAAAAATCATGTGGGATTTTTTTGGATTCGATTTTACAGGGGCATTCAATTTTACACGTGAGGTTCAGTTTACTCGTCACGTGGAGTACTACACAGCCTGTGTAAATAGTTGTATAATGTCTTCTGTGGCTCTGGAACGAACTTTCCAAAGTTTAAAAAAATAACCCCTAATGATGTCATCAGGGTGTGAGACTTAAACGTATAACAAGTAGGATTTGTCGGTTGCTGTTTGTAAACGCAACATTCAAAGTTGGCCCCTCCTCCCCTGCTCAAAGCGCACACGCTTCTGGTGGTCCCACGTGCTCACGATCTGGCAACTGGTCACTAAGTTTTTATAGCGTCCCGCACCTCACACCCTGCGCACTGTCCAAAGTTTGATGCCCAGAAACGTCCCGAACACAGCAAAATAAGACAATACAGGCAGAGGTCAGGGTCTCTGCAGATACAGACACCGCAACAGACTTCTAGTACGTCATAAGTGATGATTTAGAGGGGTTATTTTTGTATGAGTCTATACATGGTTTTTTAGAAAAATCCTACTTGTTATACCTTTAAACATTTTAACAGAAAGCCTGCATTACAAACTGGTGGTGTGGGACTTGGCATTTAGGAGGCAAGGAGGGTCTAATGAAAGACAATACTGAGTTGCATTATGGGAGATGTAGGATCCAATGTTTTTGGACCTTAAAAGTCAGGTTATCTCTGCCTCTCCTGCTTCTTTTTTTAATCAGTCTCTTGTGATTCCCCCCAACTTCATGTAAATGCAATACTAAAGTGCTGGAGTACCCCTTTAAATGTGCATCAAACTCTTTGAGGGCTGCAACTGTGAATGATTTTAACTATCGAGTACTCTGATGATGATTTGTTGAATTAATCCATTACGGTAATTGTTTTGTCTATAAAATATCAGAAAATAGCGGAAAAATAGCGATCTAAATTGCCCAGAGCCCAATGTAACATCTTCAAATCACTTGTTTTGTCCCACCAACAGTCCACAACCAAAAGATATTTAATTTACAAAGATAAAAACAAAAAAAAGCAACCAATGCTCCCAACGGAGAAGCTGAAAGCAGCAAATGGATATTTTTGTTGAAGGATATTCAACCTTGTGTAGCCTATACGTTTGTAGTTGCTAGAGGCCATGACAGGCAAGTGGCATTTAGCGTGTGTGAAGATTGCCCTATCAAATCTTGAGAAAAAATAATTGTCCAGGGGCTCAACTCCTGCAGGACATAAAAGGAAAAAAATGAAAGCATTCAGATGAGGGACCAAGTATCTGTTTCACATAGTCTCTGTCGCTGTTCACGATGCTCCCCCTCCTCCTCCCCCTCATAAGACATGAAAGAGTGAACCTCATAATAAAATGGAATAAACCATCCTCCAAGGTTGAATTATTGTAATTACATGTAATTGAGTGTTTGGCGGCAAAACCATTTCCTCCTCAGATCCCGCATGTACTTTTTGAAAATCACGATTACTTTGTTCTTGGCCCCAGCCACCGATTGACCTTCTCCAATTGCAGTCTTTCCTGAACGGCTGTGACATGAGACAGAGTGGGACTTGGGGGGAGGCTGGGGAGGTCGGGGGGGCTCCGTGCTATGTTGTCACAAGATGAGTTACTCTCCACCAGTTCCATATGGTTTCAGTCATCTGTTGGGCTCGTTGCTCTCTTTCCCCTTTTCTCTCTGCCTATTTATAAATACATGAAGCCATTCGCGACGTTCTGGCCTTGGCCAGAGCCTGGGGTTAAGAATGGGAGAAACCACCAAGACACAAATTAGTTCATGTTTCATTCCAGTGTCTCTGAGGAGGTTGGTTTGTTCTGGGGTAGAAGTACGTGCCTGTACAGTAGACATGCCTGCAGAGGATGCATAATAGTGGCCATTGTTTTAGGGTTACGCTGGTCAGCCAACAGTCTCTCAGCAGAAGAGTACAAGATTAATTGACCTCAACTGGCCAATTGTCATCCTGGAAGAGTTTGTCTTTTGTAAGTTGCGGGTAAACAAAGATTATACAAAATTACAGACTGTTATATTGATGTAGGAGAAAATTGCAGCATGCTGTATGTTACCTATGCCACCACAGTATAACGTTCTCACTATAAAATAGATTTTCTCAGTGAACCCGCTGACTTGTGCTAACGCCCCTGGTTCTCCGAGTCATTTCAACATTACATTTCCAACATTACAACTGTCGAATGAGGATGAGGCAATGGGGCGACCAGTGACCTGCTCTGTAAATGCTTCCATGAAGCTTTTTACCCTTCAAAGACCATTGTGTCAGTGTGAATGTACTCGTCTGCGTCAGCTCTGTCAGGATGTAATTGGGGGACCATGCAGAAGTCGCAAGAAACTATTCAGTGAATCCCCAACAACTGTGTTCAACTTTAGCTCAGAGGGCGAAGCGATGTAACTGTCCATTACTGTGGTGACGAAGCAACATGATTAATTCTGACCTGCACAACTTGCTGACCTAATGTTACACTAAGCCTGTTTGTATTTTTGGTAAGACTCACATATTTGTACAGTAACAAGATGTGACTTTTTAGTCCCGCCAAGGTGTTTTTTCCTTGGTTGACAGGAAAATAAGTACAATTGTTTGCTTGTACAAATGACTGTGAAAGCACAGGATTATTGTCCTTAGTTAATATTAAGGTCGTGGAAGCCAAAGCAAAGGGCTGAATTTCAGTTCAACTACTACAAAGAGAGAGAAGAGAGAAGCTTCATATCGGAAAATATACATTTTGCATTTGTGGCAACGGTCCCCTGCCAGACTTATATCTTGGACCGAATGCCCCAGTGGTCACAAAAGATTCCAAAAGAGTTTGGTTAGTGATAATTATAAATAGTAGTATAGTGATAAAACTGGCAGTTTCCATCACACAAGATTACAATAAGTAATATTACTCAGGGTTCATCGAAAAAAGAAATTATTTGAACCAATAAGAAGTAAAGAGATAATTACATATATTTGACTTTTGGTGGATCAAACTAAAATGTCACTTTGATCTTAAAAATAAAACATTCCATGAGTTATAATAGAGAAATTGTAATTCTAGTATTCATAGTCGATTTGTCAGTGGGTATCATGCACTCCCCCTTGATTACACGGACTCTAGCTCAAAAGTAAGTCACGATTGGGAATGTCAGGTTGCCATTTTCTTATGATTGGCTGATGAAAGGTATAATTTGGGACTGCCAAGACAGCAACTTCAAAAGCTTCCAGTGCCATATTAGGCAGGAATGTGAAAGCTGTCCAGGCAAAAAATTATCCAATTTTCTACTGGCTTTAATTACAAAGAGGATCCCCTTTCATTGGTGGGGCAATTGCTGTCCATTTCTGAAGACCATTGTGGAAAATGATCAAGTCAAGCATATCCAGAATGCTCAAATCTGGACTGTCTTAGTGTGGCCATGGCATGATTATATCATATTTGAAACTCACATGTCCACAGTCTCTGTTAAACGACCTCCAAACTGATGGTAACAAAGAACCAAGGGACATTTTTGTGCCTTGCGAGACACAATGATAACATTGATGGCCATAGTCCAATCACTCAATGTCAAAAAACCATTTTGTTTGTGCTTGTGGTGACGGGTAAGACAAAATAAAATAAGCGGGTAAAGGGTAATTTGCCCTGCAACCATGTCTTTTTAGAAAGTTTCCTTTTCTTGGCTGTCACCACGCCAACAAAATAAAAGCATAAATTGTGGTTAATCCCTGGAGCAGAGACGCTGTGCCTGAAGCCTGTTGGTAATGGGCAATGCCCTTTCTAATCTAAATAAAGTTAAGCGTTTGTAACAGCGACTGCTTTATGGAAAATCCAATTTGTGATTGCAACATCTGTACTTAACCTATGGGTAGTTCTTTGTTGGTCCAAACAGCTAAGCTGCAGGTCTTTTCCATGATTAGTTTTCCAGGAAACTTACATGTACATGACCTTGCATGCAATACTTATGATTCATATTCAAAAGCTGGGTCCTGGTTATTATGGTGGTGAAAAATAATTAACATCTAAATATTCTCAGACATGCAAACCCATTGCACAGAGAACTCAGAGATACTGCATATGCACACAAGAACCATATCCTTTTCTCACAGTCTAACACAGGCACACATGTGCAAAGAGTATCATCCAGCCTATATTAAAATAATAAGATGTTATTTGTTGTTACCATTTGTTTGACAATAAAAGGGAATAATACATATTTATTGTTATTGTTAATTAAATGAACATGACATGAGTCAAAGAAAGAAACGTTTAGGACGTGAGTCAAACATCTATCCTGGCACCAACTCCAAATATCTTTTCTTCTGGGCTCTGAAAAGGCTTCTTCTATTTGTCTCATTGACATAATGCCAACCAAAACAAGCTGGATGAGTTAATTCACCATCTTGGCCACGGCTTCCCTCTCTATACCCCCACCTGTCAAATCCTGTCAGACCATATGTCACAAGGAGAAGGACACGAAGAAAAGGGACCATTCTCACACGTTTGGGACGTGTCCAGAGGCTTATTTGTAAGCCTGCAGGGTGTGGCAGGTAAGCTTCCACCTCAAAGGCAACAGCTCCCTCCCATGTAATTGCTCTTCATCAGATCAAGCTGCATGACATTCCTTCAGACTGTTTCAAGTGACTACTGCCAAAAGACAGAGTCAACTGCCATCAAAGGGGACTATCTCCAATCTGGATCAGTGGTGGTATCGCTGTGTCATTAGCTCAGGTTGCAGACTATACCCCGCTAATAAACAGTGCAAAAATCTAGAAAATACAGCAAACTGAGGGACTCAACCAAGCAAAATACAACAGGAAAATGCATAAAAAGCCCTTACATAAAACAGTGTTATTTGCCCCAATAAGAGGTCCTGTTATCAGAGCTGGGACCATTCTAGCGAGTCAGAGGAAGGATGCATCCTCAGGCAAAGCAGAGATAAGCGCCTTTGATAGAATTAAGCCAATGTCAAACAGCCAGTAGATGAGTTCTGTGAAGATAAAGTGGCCAGCACTGACAGGTCTGATAATAGTCCAAACAAAGAGAAAGTGGAGATTAAGGGGTTCCTTTTCAGGCGGTTAAGTGGACTGCCCAGAGGACACTCCAAAACATGGCTCATCTGTCAGGGACGGGAGGAATGGATACCATCATTGACGCTTCATCCAGGGGACAGATAGTATCTAGGAATGCCTACAAAGAATGCTTAGTCTGTTGTACCATCATCATGTATCATCAGCACTTTACTTAATCAGCATGTTTGCATTTTACATGATTCCTTGAACATTTAGCTGATTCTTTTATTTAGGGGAATACAATAATGCAATAAATGCAATCCACAAATAAGCACAAAATCCCAAAATGCCAGCTTTCAAGCAAAAAAAACCCCAAAGGTGCAAAGGTCAAAGGGCAGACAATAATCATGTTTGGACAACAGAACAACTATGAGTGAAGTACAAGAAACAGAAACAGACTTTTAGAGCAGCGATTCCCAACCAGGGGTACCTCTGCAATTATCAGAGGGTATGTGGACAGCTCAACTAACTCAACTGAACTCAGCTAAAAACTAGAAAAACTAAACTAAACTAACTAAAAAAAACATCCACATGTTTGTATTAAAGAGGAGAATAAACAGCTAAATGGGATTACAAACTGTAGTTATTTACAGTAACCATTAAGCTTCCCATCAAGCTGAATTAGTTGTAACATAAACACCATGTGTTGCAATTGAGAGTGTGTGAAAGCAAACAAGCAAGCAGAGGAGTTGGAATAATTAGCTAAAAGTAAGGTATAAATGATTGAAACAGCTAAAAGTAATGGATAAATGGTTGGTTGTATGAAAACATATTTTAACACTATCCAGTTTCGTATAATTAATAGTGTTAAATAATATGCAGTTCATAATCCATTCATAAGAACATATTTTAGTGTTGCAGGTGAAGGGGTACTTGAGCTCATCTGAAAGGGCTGTGAGGGTACATCAGACGAAAAGGTTTCGGAACCATTGTATTGGAGAATAAGTGTGATCTGAGAGAAGATGGCTTTTCAGCATCTGAAGGAACGCACTGTGACTATGAAACATATTTAGATAAAATCAGCTGTCGAAGTAGCAGCCTGTCATCCTTTTTCCCGTTCTAGCCCGGTACAGTACAAGCTTGCAGTAAGCTCAATTAGTGTGTTTTATCCTGTGGTAAGATAAAAGTTAGGAAACTTTAATGCTCCGTTAGACTCCTCATAGCGACACACTAAGTATCATAAAGGCAGTCGTGCCTTTCTGTGCCCGTAACCTTGGTCCTTGAAAAGCTGCCCTTTTTCCACAGTCAAAACTAAAAGAGTGAATGAAAAAAAATGACGAGGAGTTAATGCTGAGGCGGCAGAAAAGGAGAGACAGTCACAGCCCTCAGTTGTAACAGAGTCTGGCACAACACTAACAAAGGAAATGAGCAAACCACACAGCAAATAACAGACTTTTATTCAACACTCTGGGCCCCACTGCTTACATCTGGGTGCCAACCTCAGTCACTTACAAATAAACGGATTTATGAGAAATATTACGCACAAATTACTACATTTGTCTAGACAGGACATAATTGTAGCTTTACTTACACTGACCAGGTTCAATTTTCATAAATATGTATATTGGTATATGTCAAACATTTACAGCTTCCAACTTTGCACTTAGGAGTAAATGGCATGAATCAGCAAATAAACAGCATTTCTCACAGTGTAAAACCATACATATGAGTTGGACTTCCCTGCCAGAGAAACTCAACTAAATTATACTTCCTACAAAGAATACATTTGATTTCAAGAATTTGAGAATGTAATAGTTGCAATTCCACAGTTATACGGCACATGGCCTTCACCTGGGAAAATATTTCAATGTTCTGTTAGTGTGTCGTTTGTTCTCTTTGCACTCATAAGTATGAGCTATACTCTCATCATTATATAAATATCTCATCAGCTATCATCAAATCTAATCAGTGTTTTCAGTCCACAACGATATATGTATTCAAAGCATTTACACAAGACTAACATTTCACCCTTGCTATGGTCATAAAGAAAACAAATTAAATATGCTTCATTACAGTTTTCATTATACTATATTGCAGTGATTAATCTGTCTTTGACTCTGAAGTGATAACAAGGCAACGTGAGGCACCAAACATGATGAATTCCTTCATTTTCACAACAAAAGCAGAAATCTATTTCATGATAGATCTTATTGTGCAATATTTACATTGATGTACATTAGTATAAACTTACAACACATTATATTATATATATTATACTCATTATGTGTGTGAGAGCATACAAACTACACTGACTAGCTCACTATTGTAGCAATACAGTACAGTAAAAAAGACGTGTGAATATAATCAGGTATAATCAAGTAGAACATCAAACTAAACTTCTGGTATAAATAACATTTTTGTTACGTTTCATCAAGTTTTCAGGTTTTTGTTTGTTCTGATGAGCAGCCATCAGCTGCCATAATCCACGATAGTAATGTTTTCAAATCTAGCGCGATCTTAGCAACATGGCTGCCTGGCGCAGACAGAATTGTTGTTGGGCCTTTACCATGACCACAGACATATACATGGTACTAAGAATAAAACACTCTCTTCTAAAGAGAACACAGAAAAAGGCGTTGGAAACAATTCAACATATCACTTGGTCCACAAAGTTCCATCCTCAGCCTTTTATTTCACATGTTTCGTTTTATGTATTTCAAAGAATTTCCCCGCTGGGGATCAATAAAGGTTTATCTTGTCTTATGTTGACTGCTTTCACCCCCTGCCCTCTGGTGTGTTCTCACAGGCAAATGGTGGGTTCAATCAATCAATCAAGTTTATTTGTCACGTGTAATCATATAAGGTACAATCACAGTGAAACAACCAAACAGAAGCGCCAGAGAGTCACAGTGCTAAACAGGACTCTCAAAACACACCTGTATGCACTTTATTGTTATGACTAATAATGATTTAAGACGTCTGCTACTTTCTGCATAATCAAACTACAGCAGAGTTTGTAGCGACGTGTTTGTGAAGCCAAGTTCGGTCCCCAGCACAGCACCTCCAGCTTTGTCGTACGTTGCAATGAACACAATTCACCTTGTTAGCAGGTGGGAAGGCAGTGAGGGGTTATGTTATCTCACCAGGCACTACTACTGGTTAGCTGTGGCTTGGATGGAGGTGAGCAAGGGAGAAGGAGTAAACTACTGCATGCATTACGCACTCCCGGTGATCTGACTGGCAGGTGGAAAGAAGTGAATGGTTGCTTCATGTGTATCAAAGCAAACTCATGGTTGTCCACAGTCTCCCCAGGCCAACAGTCGCAATTATGGGAAGAGCCGACATCGAAGGATCAAAAAGCGACGTCTGAAATTTGTCCTGCAGCCAGGTAAAACATAGAACACACAGAGACAGAGGCACACAGACTCAGGTACAAAAAACATGATAAAATACATGAATACATCACGTGACAGCAGGAAACCTAGAGTATGTTTAGCCATTGCTAAAACCATCATCAGCCTACAGTAGTTAAATGGGAAACTAATCATCAGCTGGGTCATCATGTGCATTCAACTGTTTGGTGGCCTGAGAAATAAAAGAATTATTCAACCTGATAGACCTGCAGGCCTTTGGTAGTCTAAATCTCTGTCCGGAGGGTAGGAGCTCAAAGCAAGCAACCTGTTCTTGTCACCTATTGAGAGTTTCAGCTTTAACACAAAGAAATCATAATACTACTTTAATTTTTGTTGACTTGAATGGTCACAGTTCACAAGCAGGCACAAACAGGTGCGACAGGTCGTTCTCTACATCTACTTCAGTCCTTTGAAAGCGGCTCTTCCATTTGCTTTTTCATCAGCTTAATTTTCAGTGTGTAATATTCCTCTTGCAGCTTGAGGACTGCCTCTTGTCTTCTCAGCACAGACATCTCCAAATCCATTCGCTCCTGCAGAGTAGTGCAGTGTACTGC
This sequence comes from Oplegnathus fasciatus, assembly GCA_003416845.1. Lineage (NCBI taxonomy): Eukaryota > Metazoa > Chordata > Actinopteri > Centrarchiformes > Oplegnathidae > Oplegnathus > Oplegnathus fasciatus. The sequence goes on from NTHP01000033.1 coordinate 1,438,402, forward strand.
GGGTGGAGAAGTGGAGCAGGGAGTATCTGGTTGTTCTGCAGGAGCAGTGAAGCCAGCAGCACGATGAGTACTAAATTGCACTGCGAGGGGTTTAGGGACGCTAGTAAAAGTCATTTTTTGTTCTGCTGGAGAAGTGGATGGATCTGGATATGTCGGGAGCTCAAGCTCCATCAGTGGATGTTTGTTTGTGAATCTTTCATCTGTCGTGTGGTCATTTCCATCTTCATCACAGCTGGGAAAAAAAACAATACCCCAATTAAAGATACATATTTTAAATAAATTCTGCAAGAGAACGAGAGAAGCCAACAAATAAAAAAGGCATTACCTGTTCTGTTGGGTTCCCACCAACTCTGAGACTGAAGCGTCTTCTCTATCCTGTTGCAGCATGTCTGAGAGGTTCATCACAGAAATCACTACTTGAGTCACAGTACTGAACTGTTCCAGTGTCAGGCCTTCTGTGAATGAAAAATCACATCATGCATTAGTTAATAATAAGTGCAACACATTAAATAAAATACAAAAAATGATGACGTGGATTTGCTTGTTTCTTCCTCAAGGTTTTATTATTAAGTGCATTTTTCTGCAGCCATTCCCTCACATCCACCCTCAAGGTCGTGGCCTTATTTCACCAGCCTTTAAGTTGTAGATTTAATGACACTAATTATAAGACTTTTTTATTGCTAAGAAGCAGCAGACTTTTCCTCACCTGTACCCGCTTGCCTTCTCTGTCGTTTGATCTCCTCCCTCGACTTTGCCAGCAGATTTTCCCACTTTTTGTTACAGTCAGAAACTGTCCGCTGAATCTGTGGGAAGGCAGTATTGATGGCTCGGGCTATCTCCTCCCAGGCTTGTCTCTTGTCCTGTACTGAAACTCCAGTGCTGCACTTCCCTCTGATTATGCCTCTCCTTTCCTGCATTAATTGAGCGAGAAGAAGACACTCCTGGTCTGTCCAGTTGGGTCTTCGCTTCCTGCTGGACATCCCTTCAATAAGTTGTAGGGGCATTTTTCTGAGAGACAGATTGATTAAATGACTGATTACATTTGGTCCTTATTTCATCCTTATAACATATGCATACAGAGCAGAAGATTCAGTATGACTACATTTAAATATAACATTAAACATGGTCATCTAAGTGAAAGGTAAAGCCTTCCACTTAAGTCTCTTTAAACTTAAGTTATTATATTTAAGAGATTTTTGAAATATTAAGATTTTAGCTACCTGGAGCTCAATCCAGAAGAGGAGTAGGTTGATATTAGGTCAGACGCTTGCAGGGTGTAAATACTGTGAGGTAGAGTTCACGCTGTAGTGAATAATTACTGATAAAACCTTAAGGTGAAATGTAAGGCTTTCTCCTCCGTCTCAGGGAAAATCCACAGCGTCGCAGGACAATGACGTCCTCACTTGGTGACGTGTCAGTTTGTTTACAGCGCTGCTCCTCGCGCTGCAGCCGCATAGACACCATGGCCGTGGACATCACTCTGCTCTTCAAAGCCAGCGTGAAGACAGTGAAAACCAGGAACAAGGCCATAGGAATAGGCTTCGACTCCTCCAAAGATGACATTTTCAAGAGGAGCAGACCCAAGAGCGGCTTCTCTCCGAAGGCGAAAGAAGTGGTGAGTGTTTTTCCTCGAGCTAACTTTAGCTAACTGGGCTAGCATCGACTCAAACTGGCTTTAATGACAGATAAATACTGGACTGTTGTGGAGAAATTGTTGCTCATGCTGAATTGTAGAAGCTATAGTAAGCCTAGGCAATGTATACAGCACGTTAGATAATTAGCTAGGCAATGTTTGAGTTAATGCAGTGTGTACCAGCTGCTCATAGGCCTCTCTGAGCAGTGTACATATCACTAATTGTACAACTTTGTTAAATCTAACATGAATAAAATCCTCTAGCACAATCTATATCTTATTTTTATATGATGATAACGTTATAGTAAACTTCCTGCCAAATACATTGATAAACTGATAGACACCAATGGCTGTGTCATGCTAATCAAATAGCTAACTAACCGCTAATTAAATATCTGACAAATCAAGGCACTTCACCACATTGATGTTAAAAATCCAGTATTACCATAAAGCAGTTATGCTTATTTATTCCCAACATTACCATAATGCACCCATAAATGTAAAATGGATAGCTAACTTTGTATTAAAGCTGTGGCAAAATCTCTGGCAGTTTAGTTGGAGGGGGTTGATGTGTTGATACATGTGTCAGCTGTAGTTTCTTTTACTTTCCTGATTCTTGTGCTGATGATAGTAGCCTCTTATTTACATCCTGTTACATTATAGGATTTTACACTGGAGAGTAGGGCAGAACATATGCAAAAAAAAATCATATTGCGATTATTTTGACAACTATTGCGACATGAGTCATGATTTTAGTGGGAATTTTTGAATTTCATTTTCACTGAAAAAGATATAAAAATGATGATGATGCGATTATTGTTGGGGTCTGTACCAAACAAGCATGTTCCCTTACATCTGGAGCGTATGATTTGTAGGCCAGGGCATCTCTGTAACACCACAATGCTTCATGTATAATGGTATGTTGTGACACATTTTACCTTTATCAAAATATTGCAGCTCCTGCGATTTGGATGTTGCACTTGGNNNNTACAGGAGAAGTATTGCCCTCATGGTCTTGACTATGTATACTTTAATAATTTTCAGAGCAGTCATTCAAACCAGAAACTATGATCACATTACTGAGTGAGTCAGAGCTTTATTTTCTCCCTGTGAATGTTTTAGTTATTTATAACTCTCAAAAAGGAAAATACTTTTCCTCAAACGTTATTAGTGATGAGCTGTTTTCTTATAAACCAAAATTAAATTTTACAGGTCACAGGATGCATTGTCAGTCCATGTATTCAAAACAAATAGCTTTCCACAGAGCCATTACCCACACAACAGCCTCCCTTTGTCCGTCCTTCACTGCATCATTCTTGCCAGTCAGGCTGGATCGTCATGTCTGCTTTTAATACACTCTGCCTGTCTCAGCTTGCAGGGTTCCCTCTGTTCTGATGTCAAGGTGTAAATTGCAGTTAGCAAATGGGTCATGGCTTGAGATTAACAATCTTACCTGGGTCTTAGCAATAATTCTAATGTCTAACCTTTTGGCACATATATTATTTATACATCTTTGGCACACGTTTTGCTCATCGTGACAGCAGAGATTCATGTGTCACAGATGTTTTGTGTACAGTGCGGCTTGTCTGTATAGCCCCCCTCTGGACCCACTCACAAAGTATGGAGGCATTAACATTGCTGCATAGTTCAAACTAAATTGTCTGTCTCATGTCCTCCTCTGCCCTGTTAGCCTGCGTCATTACACTGCTTGACCTTTATATTCATGCAGAATGTGAGCATATCATGGCCAGCAATTATTATTGATTATTATTTTCAAGTAGACATCAATAAATATGGACTAAAGACTCCAAAGCACATTACAACCGCTTGACTTAAGTCAGTCTACTTCTAAAGATAAATCACTTCCAAAATGTCATCTACTGTACACAGAGAAATAAAGATGACTAAAATAACAAAGCACTCATTAAATTGCCACTATTTGTACTTGAACCTTGGTCAGACTACAGGAATTCTAAAATCCTGCCAGTGTGGGCAGTTCAGAATAAATGACCGCTGCTGCTTGAGATCTGGGAAGACAAAAGCTAAGTTGTTTGAAAAAAAAAATCCCATCAGGTCAACTGGCCAGACTCAGCAGTTTTGAGGCCAGAATATTTTGTGCCAACTGTCAGGTCCGAGCGCCTCTCCTTCCCCAACACTGACAGGCCCGGATTCTGGGCTTTGAACTGACCCGGAAAATTGCCCAATATGATCTAGACTTTAGGCTGCAGAAGCTGAAACATTACTTATAAAAACAGTGAAGAGTATTCTCCTTATTTAATTTAGATTGAAAAGACATGGCAAGTTTTCTTATAATGTCCTGAACTAATTACAACAGGGATTCAAATGTTCAGCTATAGGTTGTCAGCAAGGAAATTTTGATTTCAGTACCTCTGTTGAAAGGCTGTGTCCTCATCTTGATCTAGCTGTAGGAAATTTCACATAGCCTTAAATATGTTGGTGGAAAAAAAGTTGTTTAGAACGTCTTGTCATGGGACACTGACCTTAAAAACCTGGCAGGGAGGACAACATTGGTGTTTAATTAGTTCAGGAAACTTCACAAAACATCTCAAATTTTATTCTTCCATTGAGGTACGGAGACATCATCAGTGGTTGGCAGTAGGAGATGGATCACTGGCAAGTAAAAGGCTTCACTCCATGTCATGAGTGTTGCTTCTACAGCCAGGAGTCCTTGGCCTGACATGAATATCATGAACACGAACCTCTTCAAAGGCACCTTGAAGAACCACTTTACGTTTCCCTCGGGGTGTCAGGACTTTAAGTTGTACCTGATGTCTCCAACCATCGGTCTGAGGCAAACATGAGCCCAGTCGCAGCAGCTCTGCACAACCAGGTTTTTGTTATGTACTGTTACATTGATATTAGAAATGGTGGTTTAATAAAAGCAGTGGTGCTGATTCAAAGAAACCCAAACCTATCCTGTGGTGCCTGCCCTCTGCTCTCCTCCCCCCCTACCGCTGTCTCCCTTGCGTTGCAGATATAATCTCAAACCATCTCAGTGAAGCAGCTTTTGTAGAAATTGAAATTGCGAGTTTGGAATGTCCCGACTGCTTACAGTTATGTTGCGGTTTTCACCCACAACTCAACTATCCATTCTTCTCTGCACAGACTGACATAGGCAGCATTTTTTTGTGCAAGTCCCCTCTTCACATGTATGATTCCATAAACATGCTGCAATAACATTTTCTTTCGGCTCTCGAACAATTTCTTGGGGAAAGCTGATCCTCCCAAGAGCCAGTGATTAAAGGTGGAAGATCAAAACAGAGAAAATATTAAATTAGGTCCCCAGTAACAATGTTGACGGCCGGCACCTAATGCACAACAGATGTGGGTGCCCTTCAAGACGTGCATAACTTTCCAAGTTCCCACTGAAGCTTTACCAAAATAGAAAGAAAACATCAAAGTTGACAAATACACAGTGGTCCTATGAGGCTTTTTCCCATTCAAAAAGCAGCTCAATGAGAAAGGAAATGTAGCTTCTTTCAAGGCAATGCAAAAAACAGAGGCTTGATTGACTAATAAGAGGGCCAGTGTTTACAGGGTGGGGTTTGGTCAGGGGAATCTTTTACCTCACAGGGGTCGGTTTGGGGCACTGTGATCTCCATTTCACCGCTCACCTCGTCTCTCTCCGCAGCATGCTGCCCTTCTCGAGTTTAAATGGAGGAGGTCACTTTAAAATTGGTAAATTGTGTGTAGAAGATAGTGCTTGGCTTCCCACTGTGCCTTTAGTATTGGTATTCCAAAATTGGCTCCTTCTCACAGTGTTTTCTTAGAAACCCTGAAGAGTGTGGCCCTCAGCCAGCACTTAAAAGTATGCTGTGCTGTTGGGTGGGGGGTGGGGAGGGGGGGTCTTCTCTATGACAACTTTCACATTGAAATACTATGCTCATATATTCTCAAAACATTGAGTTTGATTTTTAAAAGTCTGGTTTACGTGATATTTTTGTTCTTGATGATCAAGTTTCAAAGTCTAAAATGTTTTTTAAACAGTTGGAATCTCCTCAAAGTTATGTTTTGGGGATACTCTGGACTATATCGGTCCAAATAATGTCAGATTACAAACATGAAAGTACAATATTTTCCCAATGAAATACACTGGGATATGTTAAATCAGTGATGGCAAATTTCAAAGATGGAGACCAAACTTTTTATGATTCTATTGTTGTTGTCACTCAAATGAAACTGGAGCATATGTGCAGATCTTTTGCTTTTAACAGGTCACGTTGGGCAGATAATGTGCAGCCACAGCAGCAGATTGTGTACAGCAATAACATTTATGAGTTGGCATTAATGTCAACCATTTAGGGAATAAAGTGCACAAGTGTGGAAATGTGCCCTTTGGTCTTGAATATTTTGCCAGGCCTCTTCTTAAACTAAAAGTTATTGTCAGTCTAGTAACAAAGTTAAAACATTTATGGTAGACGCACAAAGTACTGCAACTAAAATTTAGCTACATGGATATTCACAAAATAGCCTTACACAGATCCAATAAATAGAAATCATTCATATAGTGAATTAAGGGCTAAATCCTGACTTTGATGTATTATTTTGCTTCATGAGACAATGTAAAGTCTGATTGTACGGACAATCTATAATTTTATATAACATTATTTACAAAAGCACGGCTGGTTGGGTAAAAGTGGAATAATCTCTCCAATCCCCAGACACTTAAAAGCTTTTCCTCTTTCATTTCTGCACTCATCAAGTCGCAAGCTTTATTGGCGCACAGGTAAAAACATGCTCACATGCAGCTGTCAAAGCCGAGACTGTGCTCAGTCTGTACTTCAGCCATGGGGAAGTGATTTGCAGGGATCACTCTGAGATGAACGTGCTGCTAAATGGTCTCTTTACCAGTTGGCCTAATCCATGCACTGTTTTCCCATGAAAGCCGGGCAAATTGAATTTTGAGGCATCTGCTGTCAGGCCTGAGCACAATCTTGATTTTGTTTCACTGCGTGCAACAAAACGTTTTTGCATGATTCATGAAAATGAAAATAAAAGAGGAAAACGTGGTGAAACACAGATTTACAGATGTATGTCAAACTCTAAATCACGAGATGGACACCAGATACTCTGCAGACTAAATAGTTTAAGCGGAACAAAAGTAATGTTGAGCTCAATAGACGAGGCTCAATTTAAACGTGTAGCAAGACTAAAGCAGCAGCTGTTCACACTTTCTGAAGAATGTTGTCGGGCTTTGTCATTAGACAGTCTTAGCTATTGTGATTTACAAACACTGAAATGCTACAAATACAGATGACAGCAGGCTACATACTTGACCCTGATGCTCCAAAACACTGACACCGAGTCTGAACCATGAAACTGCAACAGATGTGTGCTCCTCCTTTGAGACTGCTCAAAAAGAGACTAGTGTTCTTTTTGCTCTAGATTAAGATGTTAGTGCAATAAGACATGGGGTATTAATTATGTATAGTCATTTCATATTGATATTGAATACATCAAGTGAAATGAGATAATGTTGTTTAACAAACAGTAAACATATTGTTTACTTCTCGGTTGTGGTCACCATTCATCTACAGTGGATGAAAGACATTGTTTAAGGTCAACAGAAAGAGAAAGGCTGAGTTACTCTGGTTGCTGCCTCAGAGGTGCCGACTCTACAGGTCTTGTTTATATGTTTTTAATGAGGCCTGAGTGTTACAGTGTTGTTTGAATTTGAATTTGTCATCCACACAGCTGAAATGTCTGCTGTTTCCAGGCATACGCACTTTGCTTATAGTTGCTTTCTTTATTCCTCAAATTCAAATTCAAATCAATCATACTGTATCAGATGCTGATAGGACATTATGTAAATGCACAATTCCTCTGGTTTTTATCTTTACAGCAATTGTCTTACCTTGACTTCAGCATTTTACCACCTATGATATAGAGAAGAAAAGTTGTCATGTCACCTTCTGCTGTTTACTGTTTATTTTATATTCCACAACATGATGTGGGATTACTGGGATTGTCATCCATTCAGTTTTTCCTTAAATGTCCTTGTCACTGTCAGATTATAAATCTTAATTATTATTAATATTTTTATTAAAGCTACTTTTTTAATGTCCAGCATCAGTTGTTATGCCCATTAGCATTAATTGTATTTGATTCTAAATGTCAGGGTGAGGGGGAAAATGGCACCAGTTACAGATCTGACAATTTTCTTTTAAATTTGACATTTTCCATATTGCCATCATGACTACAATATCCTTATTCATTAGTTGGCCTATTTAAAGCATGTAATCATTTTATGAAACAACCCACTCACACACCGTTCAAATTACTTGACAGACATAAAAAAACAAGGTGGGTGATGTTACACTGGCAACGCTTCGAGAAGTAGGCTACCTGCCCGATGTAAATCCAAGTTGTGTGCAATTTTGGATTTTACACACAAGAGGAAGTGAGGCTTGATATGAGTAGAACTTTCAAAGCAGGTCAGTTACTATATATTGCGGTGCTGGTGAATCTGACTGAATACCATCTAGATGGAAACACCCGAGTAAAAGGAAGGGAGGCAACCTGTTGATTTACCTGATTAACAGACTTCAGAAAACATGACTGTAAGACAAGTTCTGATTAGTCAGAAATATGTAGCAGGAAACACAAACAGTACTGTTGCAGTATGACATAATCCCGCTCCTTAAAGAATCCCAATACACATACTGTACAATACAGCTTTGACTGACTGACCCTCTGACTGTGACCTGTCACTTGAAGTCACACATGCCCTTCAACATTGCCTTATTCATTTATTTTGTGTAATGTGTTTTTGTGAGTTAAACGTGACAGCCTCAGCCTGTACATCTGTTTCTTATGAAATAGATTTTTGAAGCGTGATTTCAGTTTAAAATGCAGCAGCGTAGTTTCCATTGATTTTAGTCCAAAACAGACTACAAGACCTGTCTCAACTGTGATGTCACCTACACCGTCAGTCTCAGTCAGATTGTCGTTGAGAAAGATGCTTCTTAAATACTTTCATTTTGTTGTAAATGGGGGACAATACAGAGATGTGACACAGTCTTACAGCATAATGGCAGTTATGTTGTTGTAGCTTTATACTCTTTACAACGTACAAGACGTCTCCACTGATGTGTTTGTTTTAAGTTGACATTTTGTATCCGTGTATGATCTTAACTGCATGATCAAAAAAGAACAAACGGCTACAGCTTTGATTATCCAGTAAAAAACAGAACACATTTATACCACTTTAGCACATATCAAAAAAAGGTCAAGGACCCAGTTCATAAGTAATCTTCAAAGTATTCTTTCATGGTATTTTTTGTTTGTTTATAGAGCTGAATAAAGAGTTCAAACTGCAAATAGATGTAAGAGGACCAAACTGAGCCCGTTAAAGAGTCAGACATAAACATGATAATAAAGTCAACATGCGGTAGAGTCTTCTCCACTGAAGCATCCTCTCTGTATCAGGCCCACATACCTAAACACAACATGGCGTGGCGTCGGTATGGATAGCCCTCGGTCAGGACACACAGGGACTTAAACCAAAGCAGGGCAGTCATCATCAAATTCTGTCAGTTACCTGGATTTAACAAAACAAAGAGCCATCCAAGCTCTTAAGAAATCTGCCAGCTAAGCTTTTTCTCTTTTCTTCCTCATAATAATCCCCCCTGATGGTTTGTTTGGGCTCAATCGGGGCTGGAGGGAAGCAGGGGGAAGGAGAAAGTGAGGAGGTAAAGTGGGGGTCTTTGATGATGACGAGATTAGATGTAGCCCGGCAGACTGTCTCCTCCTGCCTTCGCTGCGAGCTCTGCCTCACACACACCTATGGCGGTTACACATATACACACACACTCGCATATAGCTACTAGCACACATACACGGTGAGCCACATGCACAAGGCCACCCCCTTCCTCATTGTTGAGGAATTACTTGCTCTTTAGGGTCTTAAGTTACAAGAGCAATTGATCCCTCTGACCCCCTGCAAACCCTTGAGGTTGTGCTGGGAATCTGAGCTCCAATGTATACACACAGGAGACAGCTCAACCCCCAGAGCAGCAGTCTTGACACTCCCCGGCACCCCCACAACACACACACACACACACACACACACACACACACACACACACC
>NTHP01000033.1:1448628-1465941 GCA_003416845.1 Oplegnathus fasciatus
CTAGCTTTCCGTTCTGTGTGCGCGCTGACAAAAAAGTCTGGTGTTCATACACAGTCCTGGCTCTGTAAACAATAAACAAACAGAGCGACTCGGGTAGAGCCACCAACCCAGGTCGCCAAATACCGACGTTTTAGCCACGTTTCCACTAAACACTTCGGTATAATATGTCACAACTCGTGCTCGTACACAGGACAAACTAATGCTGTGCATTACTCGCACGAGCTTGAAGGGGCACTGAAGAGAGGGGTGTATTTGTTTACCTGTTGAGTTCAAATATCAACAAGCTTTCTCCAGAATCGTAGCCTACACCTTTAATGTCAGCAAATACCAAAAAAAATATGCATCACAAGTTCCCAGAGCCAAGGTAATGTCATAAAATGTCTTGTTTGGATGAACAGTCCAAACAGCAAAAATATTTAGTTCATGAATAAGAAAACAAGAAAATATTTGCATTTGAGAAGCTGAAGTCTGAGGGGTTTTTTTTGCCATATTTGCTTAAAAAATGACTTATTGAAATAGCTGACAAATAATTTTTGTTCGATTGACTAATTGATTACTTGACTAATTGTTTCAGCTGTAGACCACATTAAATACTTTACTTTAGACTTGAGTGTTTCATGAAACACCCCTAGATGATACACCAATCGAAATGATCACAAATGAAGCACAAACTAACTTACTAGTTGTACTACTTGTAAGTTACTAAATTAACTTTCAACTATTTATATTCAGTAAAAGCAATTAAGGATGAAAAACCCTACAACAGATTTGTTATTTGTATTGAATGCATCATTTAATTTTTGAAGAAAACATCATTACTAACTTTGTTAACAAAGAAAGCCCATTCTTTCCAGCCAATAGGATCACCCAGGACATTATAAGAAGCAGCAGTCAGTGGAGGTTTTATGCCTGTAGTTTTGGAAAATCCTACCAATCTCACTGGAGCTTCAAAGTTTCCTCATTCACTGAGACACTACATAACGGACAATGTTTTGAAAGACTTTGAACCATAAGAAAGGTTCTCTTCTCCCGTGAATCCACCCTCTAAGCTCAACTGCACTGAATAACAATTAACTCTTGACCTCAAATAATTGTATTATTACAAGGGTCGGCTTGCCTGAACAGCTCTTACCTGAGTTAGTGCCCCACACAGCAGTGTCATACGTCACTGAATTACCTTCTAAATCAAAGAAGGACTTCTAGCTTTCTAACAAATTGCTCAGCTCTGTTTGTCTCGACACCTTCTTTCTGCACTGAAAAGCTTGTCATTTTTTAAATGTCAGCTCAAATAAAACGCTACTTCAGGTCAACATGACACTGGGAGTGAATGTTTAGAGACATTATTAGACGGCCGGTGCCAGGTTACCCCTTACAGCCAAGGCAATTTGATAATTGAGGTTGTTAGAGTGAAAAAGCTGAAGGCCGAAGACAGCGCCGTTACGCTATCAAAATAATCTCCCACGCTCTGGGGTCGCTGTCACAGTCAAACTCATTGTGTCATTTTTCAATCCTCAGCTTGTCTGAGTTCTGTCTTCTTCTGGATCCAACAGAGCCCGCTGTGTGCATATTCACACCCACTCGTGCCCTGCCAGCAGAGCTCTGTGGACAGGGAAGCAATTTGGCCTTTTTTAATATTTGACCGAATTACAGGAGCAAATATTGGATTGAACCAAGTTTCCTTTGGTTTCCCTGTGCACACATACACTTGGACATTTTCTCTGTGATAAATAGTAACAGATCATGAATTTAAAGCTTATTAGAGATGGCTCTGTCAGTGCTCTGTATGCAGCCGCTCATGGTTTTATTTATGAGAGCTGTTTGACGAGGAAATTGCAGGTTTGATTTTTGTATGTCCCAGACTTGATGAATTGTCAAAAGCAAATATTCACAGAGATAGACGGACATTGGTCGCCTGTCACATCCAATAAATACAAAATTGTACATTTACTCTGGCTCTACCTAAATGTAGTTGGAAGAAAATAGTTTCCTGGTACACGTCTAAAAACTCTTTCTTATTGACATGGTTAACATATTTGAAGGAGCAGCTGAGGCATGGCATGTAAAGAGGCTCATTGACATGACGGTAATGCAGTCAAATAATGCTTCTTCTCACTTTATCCTGGCAGATCACCAACATCACCAAGCTCAAAGACTTTCTGCTACAACACAGAAAAGATTATGTGAGCGCCGGAAGGTAAGCCCCTCCAAACAGTCGCAGCAATCCACCACAAACAACAGCAGCAGCGGTAAAACCCTCCAAGGCTGCTGCAGGGAAGGCCGCAGAAGAGACGAACACAAAATTCAGAGAAGGTCAGGAGTCAGGGCCACTTGAAGGTACCGTCAGATATGTCTCCAATGTGTATGTGTGTGCTGCAGGGGCTGTCTGCTGGCACAAGGTCAGCAGCGAGTAGGGTGGTCTGTAGCGGCAGGCTCCAGTCTAATTGTCTGGAATAATTGAGCTGCAACCAAGTGAAGAACAAATCACGCCCTGGGACTAATCCAGGCCTTCCTCCCTTCAAGGCCCCCTCTGTGTTTTGTAGGTGTGGGTGTGGGGAGTAGCCCTATGTTTTGTTAGGTTTGTTGATAAAGCCTCAACAGAACACATTAACCAAACATTAGAGATGTCAACGGGTGGAGCGCAGCTGTATTTAGTGGTGGGAAAATCCATCAAGAAGCCATCAGTGGTATGTCTCGTCTACCTCGTCATTAGCCGCTCCTGTCTTCCAATTTTCTTATCAACTTCCCTTTTCCTCCACACTGTGATTTTGCCTGACAGAATAATTATGGATTGTGGGTTATATTGAATTCACTTTCTCATGTTTATGGAATTAGTGTAGCTGGTCATCATTTCAGAGCGAGTGTGGCTAAGGTTAAAGTAAAAGCCTGATAGATGTTGCCCTTGAATCAAATAAAATATAGTATGATTTAACATGTTATAACTGTCTGAAACAAACTTGTTTTATTTAGAGGCTGCAACGAATGGTTATTTTCATTATTAATTAATCTGTTGATTATCTTGGTTTCGTCTGTAAGATGCCAGAAAATAGTGAGAAATTTTCCCAGAGCCCAGTGTAACATCTTTAAATCAATTTTTATGTGCAACCAACAGTCCAAAACCCAAAGATATAAAGATGTAAACAAAATGCTTTTGTTTGAAAAATGATTTAAATGATTGATTAATTATCTAAATATTTGATGATTAATTTTCTGTCGGTTGACTAATTGTTTCAGCTCTAGTTTTATTATACATTAATACTAGTACTTTTTGCAAGAATTAGTTTGATTCAACCAATCAAGCTAATTCAATCTAAATCCAATCTAACCAGCCAAAATCCACCTTTACACCAAAAATTAATCATCACCAGCCCTTTATGGTCTTAGCCAATGAGTGTCATTGTCCACCAGAGGGAGACATTAAGTCTCATCTGCACACCGTGCAGGTTTCCTCAGATTGTTTCAATTTCCTCTCAAAGTAATAAAACAAGTGAATTGGAAACTCATCGGTGGAAGCTTGAATGTATTCCTGCCATCTGCCCAGTGCATGGTGGGATAGGTCTCTGCCCCACATAATGCTGAATAGGGATATGTAGGGAGTCCAGAAAGTGGTTGAAGGTAGACATGAATATTATGGAGGGGGAAGGCATCTGTCAGTATTTAGGCCACTTGTAGTGAAGCTGTGCTCTAAGGACTCTTTGTTGGGATCAGCTTTTGATACGTGTCGACAAAGTATTTAAACTTACTGTGATTGTTCTTCTGTGTTTCACAGTCTGATCTCATCAGATCTTACCCGTATGACAGACAGTGAACGAGACCAGATCGACCAGGATGCTCAGATCTTCATGAGGACCTGTTCTGAGGCCATCAAGCAGCTACGCAACGAAGGTGTGTGTGCGTGTTTTACTGTGCAGCACGTGAACTACTTCACAAATATTATTGGAAATGTAAAATATGCTTTCAGGGAATGCCCATTTTGTCTTGCATTATGCAGTATGCGTTAAAGTTGTATCCTTAATGCATGCTGGATAAGATTTTATTTTTCAAACTCAGTTCTCAAGTGTGTTGACTTTCAAAACATCAAATGAGCAGAGAGGGAATTGGAGTTGTCTGTACTTTTTGGCACTATACCAAAACCTGTGAGTTTGTCTTTAATAAGTGGATGTGTTCTTGTTGTCACCACAGCGGAGAAGCAAGTGACATCAGCCCAGATAAAGGAGCACAGAGGCGCGGTGCTGGACCTCATTGAAATGTATCTGAGAGGTGAGTTCATGCAACTCATTACAATTCAGACAGCACATGTCTTATAGCTTGTCCTCTATTGACTGTTTTGTATGCATCCATTTGTTTACCTTTTGGACATTTACTGGCTTGGGGAGTTGTGTTTATGAGCCCAGCAGGCTGGTTGCGTTGCTGTCAACATGAGCTGCTGTACACATGCACTGCATACCTGAAATCACCGAACCAATATTTTAGGACTGCATGGTAACATCGTGTGTGTGTTGATTGTGTTTAAGGAGTATGTAAGCTGTACTCTGAGCAGAGAGCAATCAGAGTGAAGAGAATGGTGGACAAGAAGAGGCTGTGAGTATTTGCAAAAATCAGCTTCTATGCATACTTCATTAACATCATTTAATAATAATCATTATTTAATAATTTATTGCTTATCCTCATTTAATTACTGCAGCAATCTTAAAATCTTGCTCCTGATTCACATCACCCTTTGATCTGTGCTTTGAGGTCGAGACTGGCACCAGAGCACCACAGTCGGGTGGAGAAAACGCCGGAGGTGGAGCCCACGGAGGAGAAGACTGTCAAGGAGGAAAGCTCTGGTAAGTTAGTGAGTCCCCTGAGACACTGGACTTTATTTCTGTGAAGACTCAAAGACTGGTACAAGCAGCCCTGCTACATTTGTGCTTTACTGACCGTGACTCGTTCCTTGCTGGTTTGGTAGTTTTGTGTATTTAGCTATTTCTGTGCCCTGTTAAGTGCACTTCTCCTCTCCTTCTGTGCAGGTCAAGAAAATATGGAACTAGTGACATAAATGCACCGTAACTATGTAAATATAAAAGGAAACTGTGAGGTTAAATCAGTAAATACATTTGCTCAAAAATACAATTTTAAAGGGACTATAGCAAGAATGCCAGTAAAGTAGTACTAAAGATGACTGGGTGATTATAACCTGTATATTATCTACAACTGTCTTTACATTGTATAAAAGTGTTCCTCTTGTTTTTCATCTGCAGCCTCTAATTTGAAAAGTGCTGTGCCACAGCAGCGCAGCACCATTATGCCTGATGATTCATTGCGAGTGCTTTGATTAAATCACAACCATTAACTTGTAATACTGCAGTTTTATGTAATCCAAACCATCAGGTGTAGGGAATCGTTAACATGCAGGGATGCACTTCACAGCTCACAGTGAGAAATCTTGAGATAATATATATAAAGATAAAGGTTCCCAGTCGTCTCTACGAGGCAGCAGCTGCATGTGTCTTCAACTTTTAAGTATCTCCACAAACACAGTCAACATAGAGAGACTCATCATTCGCCTGTGGCAGCATAATCTTTGTGCTGTATATTGTCACCTTGCCACTGAACCTCTCAGACAGCAACAATATTTCTGTCCTTGGAGAAGCCCTTCTTCACTCTCCTCTCCATTTGATGAGCCGTTTCATCAAGCACCACTGAGAGTGGTGCAGCCAAGGTGTGAGGCGAGTAATGTCTGATAATAATTAATCACCACACTCCGACAATTTATATTACATCTTTTCTCACTCACTGCTTCAGTATCCCGTCTAAATAATGATCTAAATAAATGAATGTAAATAACCACGCAGGGTTATATTTTTCGCTGCAAAGACAGAATTAGCAACTAAATGAACGATTCAGGTGAACTAAGGGAGTGACGGAGTAAGTGTTGGGACTTTTTGTTTTCTTTCCCATAGAGAAAAGTGCGTCAGAGGTCCTGGACAACCCTGTCAACCTGTGGGAGGAGGGCCGAGTGGAGGACGAGCTCTCTCCTGAGGAGATCCAGATGGTGTGGCACCTCAGACATCATTATTCATTATTCATTTCATACAGTAAATGTAGATTTGTATGATTCATGTGTGTCTAAATGCACAGGGACTCAGTAAAACACACATTTGTTGCTTTATTGAGGAGGTTTTTAGGGATAATTCTTTTGTACTGTACAGGTCCAAATAACAGACAAATTTGGACTTTTGAGTTATTTGTCATTACAAAGTTAAAGGTATAACGAGTAGGATTTTCTTTAAAAAAAACAATGTATAGAAAATAATCCCTCTCAATCATCACTTATGACCCACTAGAAGTGTGTGGCGGTGTCTGTATCTGCAGAGACCCTGCCCTCTGCCTGTAATTTCTTATTTTGCTGTGTTCGGGACGTTTCTGGGCGTCAACCTTTGGGCAGTGGTGTGTAGCCCCCAGCCAATAACAGCACGCAAGGTGTGAGGAGCGGGACCACCAGAAGCGCGTGCGCTTTGAGCCAGGGAGGAGGGGCTTTGAATGTTGTGTTTACAAACAGCAACCGACAAATCCTACTTGTTAAGTTAATTTTGCCTTTTTGCTTGATAGACCTCTTTGAAGGTTTGTGGTTCAGATAATATTGCATGTCCTGACTTCTAGCTACAGGGTTCGTACGGGTGCTGGAAATCCTTGAAAATGCTTGAGTTTTAATGTAGAGTTTTCAATGTTTGAAAAGTGCTTGGATTTTGAATAAAGTGCTTGAAAGTGCTTGAAATTTTGGTTGCATTAATATAAAAAATCGCTATCTGACTGAATAGTTTGCTTTTTAGATCAAGAAATATAAGTCGGAGAGAGCTTAATTGATTTGAGTATAATTTACCACAGCTCTAAGGTGCTGGAAAAGCTTGAAAATGATTTTGACTTTGGAAAAGGTGCAGGAACCCTGTAGCTACATTTAATTAATAGCTGACATCTGCATGAGCATTATTGATGATGATGTTTTAGTTTTGTGTGTTTCTGTCTAGTTTGAGCAGGAGAACCAGAGGTTGGTGAGTGAGATGAACAGCCTGGTGGATGAAGTGAGGTGAGTCCCGCTCAGCACACACTTTGCTTTCTATTCTTATTAAGTCTGTTCTGAACAGCATGGCTGCTAGCAGGGGATGTCAGTAATGTCATTCTGTTCACACATCAGTGTTGTCAATCAGTGAACGGTAAATTGATTTACTGGGGAACTGGTAAAATCCGGAAACACTCTTGTGTGAATGTGTTACACAATGTCACTGACCCTCCCACTAAATTACATCGCCCCAGTGATTGAAATGCCAGGTGAGCAAGACAACAATTATGTGAATTACCAGATGTCAATCCAGAGAAGATTAAAATGACCCAAGGACATAGGTACAGATGAAATTGTTACCGTGGTAAAATGGAAAATCACTGACATGTTTGTTCCAGATGGAAGAAAATGGTCCTGAGGTGAAAATTACTAAACACCAGACCTGCCCCTGTAATACTAATGCCATCTGGAAGGGCTTAAAGATGCAAGGCACGCTGTTTTTCATTGGATATTTCATGCGCTTCTTTTGTGCACATCAGGCAAATCGAAGGGAAGGTGGTGGAGATCTCTCGACTGCAGGAGATCTTTGCTGAGAAAGTCCTGCAACAAGTGAGTAGAGTTCCTTCCACTTCATTCACTTGGACACTTCAGAATTTTGAGAAGAAGTTGTACATGAACTCATTGTCCATCTCACTTCCCGTGACAGGAAACGGAGATAGACAGTATTCACCAGCTGGTTGTGGGTGCTACAGAAAACGTCAAAGAAGGCAACGAGGATATACGAGAGGTAACATTCACTAAATGGAAACAACCAGCCCGTCTATTCTGCATGTGCTGTTCATACTGTATATTATGTTAATAAATCTGATCAGTAAAGTGTCATTTTGTTCTTGTTGTACTTCCAAAGGCAATCAAAAACAATGCTGGCTTCCGGGTATGGATCCTGTTCTTCCTGGTCATGTGCTCTTTCTCTCTCCTCTTCCTGGACTGGTATGACAGCTAACACAGCTAGCCCGGCATGGACTGTATACGACAGGAAACCGTCTGGCTCTGGCACATATTGGTTATCTCCTAAAGAAGCGATGACAACACTGAGACTGAATGTACAGTTTACCACGCTGGACCTGGTGTACAAAGTGTTCTTCATGAAGATTCTGTGTTCAAGAGGAGACGGCAGTCCAGGTCCTTCCCTGATGCTAACAATCTATTTTCAGCGTTTAAAAGCACTTCTATGGAGGCGAGCTTTGTATGGAGCACTGTGTCCACTTTAAGTGTGTGTATGGTTGGACAGTTAGTCTTTCTCTACCACTAAAAGCAGTGATAAAGGTTTGACTGGCAGCAACTACTTTGTCTGACTGACTGAAAACAAACATTGATTTCTGTTGATCCGTTTTGGAGCACACTAGAGGACTTTGCTGTCTAATGTACACTATTTAAATAGATTATAAACTTGCGTCCCTCAGTGACATATAAGTCATACTTCACTGTCAAATGCTGAGAATGTTTTGCTTTCCAGGCAATTATGAGCAGCAGGACAATTTATTTGATATCTATCACAGCATAAGTGTACTGACACACCACTCACATTCTAGTAAAACTAAGAAATACTTTTAATTAAATTCTGGGTCTTCTTTCTTTACTTCAGGATATCATTTTAGATCAGTTAATACATTTCATATTCATGTCAAGCTTTCAGATAACATCAAGAGCAGCAGAAAGCCACAGCCTGCCTTGGTTCATGTCAGCTAAAGAAAGCTGTCGGCAGGAGATTTGATTCACACAGCCTCCTGATATTTCCGCTAATCTGTTTATTAGGATTAACCTATATCCTAGTTAAAGAATTTTTTCTTTGATCTCAACTCAAGGGAGCTGGGGCTGTTAACTGTATTTATTTTCTGCACTGAGGGAGTTTCAGCATTACTGACAAGATTTACTCATGAAATGTTCTTATTCATATATGCATTCCACTTGGACGTTGGTGTGAAATGTGGGCACTTTATTTCAGTTTTTCATTTAACATTTTTATGTAGCAAATGCACTTCAATGGTAATCATTACATTGTTTGAAAAAGGTACATAATTTGTGACAGTTTAAGTTAAATGACAATTACAGAAAAAAGCAACAGGACAAGCGACTACTGTCAGATTGTTCCACTACATCAACCTAAGTCTAGTATCTGATGGCTGCCAACAGCCATCTATGGTGACATTAATCAGTGCGAAGCATTGCACAATACAGTGTCTTCACTAGCAATGCAAAAACATTCAATACAGTAGCATAAAATGTATGCTATGAAAAGTAACCATTAAGTAAGTCTTGTGTAGCCGGCAAAGAAAAGCACATGGTGTTCACAAAGAGTTCAAATGAATGGAGACAATCATTAATGCTGGTTAAAAAGATTCAATGCATCAAATACTAAAAACTCCTTAACACCACTGTATGCAGAGAGCAGTATGGGCTGCGTCAAAACAACACGATTAAAATAGGTTTTTTTTCCCGCTGGTTAAAAGGTTTCCTCCAGGTCAAGCCTCACTTATTCACAATATCATGACGGTAAAATATTTTCACACAGATGACCTCAGTGGCAAATACGCTGCAGACGTTGTCGCCTCATGAGAAATGTACCACTTGCTGGACCTCATGAGGTCTGACATGCGCGATCAGTACTTGATGTGTTTGGAAAGAAGGAGGTTCAAAGCAAACTGATTGTTTTTAGAGTCGTGCGTTAAAACAAGCTTGCGTTAAAACAAGCGACGCAGACGCGAGATGGTTCACAGTCATTTCACAATGTGAGTACTAAAGTGAGTTCTGTTACATATGTGTATGTACAAAGACGGTGAGTGTGTGTCTGTGTTTGTATTTCTGTGGCTTTTTCTACACGCTTGCCACTCTGTTTTGAAGTGTAAATAAATAATAACATACGCTATTCAAACAAACCACGAGTCCACCCGGCTGTAAGGCTTGCTTTGCTGAAAACATGCTACAGTAGACATCAGCTGACCAAACTACATCAACAAGGCAGCAGAGCACCTCAGGCAAGAGAAGTAGATTTTTCACCCACAGAAAGCCACGGGACTCTGAGGTTTGCTTGAATGGCACAACCATATTATTCATTTATTTGTTTATTTATTTCTGCAGCAGGTGAGGCCACCTCCTGATCCCAGGTTGGTTAAGCCAGTTTCTGGGCAGTCTCTGTCTCCTGCTGGGTGACCTTCTCCTCAGACATGATGGTCATCCACGGTGATACTGACCGGGTGATGGTCTGCTTGGCTATGTTGTAGTGGTTGATGAGGGTGAAGAGGCGCCCGCGGCCCCCAGGGCCCTGAGGGGGGTAGTTGCCATACATCCCGGCCGGCATGCAGCGACCTTGCTGCTCCGAAGAGAGAGGGAACAAGGTTGAAAATACAAAGACGAGACAACGTGAACAAGAAAAGAAAAACTGCACTCGAGGTGACAAAATTATGATTCAGGAAAGTATCATGGAAATCTGAGAAACCAACTGTGAGTCACAGTTCACAGTTACATGAGAAAAAAGGTCAGATGACAGTGACACAACAGCGCTGTGCTGTTCAACACCAGAGCAAAAGATCACACTTAACACGAAGAACAGAATACAGAAGATTCAATACAAGCTAAGCTCTACAGAGGGGCCTGTGGCAGTGGATTAGACTTGTACAGAACATGAGTCAGAACAGAACACTCAGTAACCTTGACTCCACTGCCACAGGTTTTACAGCAAGACTGTGTAATTCTTGCCGTTGCTACAAGTGACAGTTGTGGGATAATGCTAAATGCTACTGTTAAACATTTAGCTCAAATGCTAAGCGAAAGGAACAGGACAAAAGTGGAAAAAGTCAGTAAACTCAATGCAATATTTATCTATCTATCTTATCTAATATTTGTCTAACGTTTGCTAGCCACCTGAAGAAAGGCTGAAACTGCAAACCCCCGAGTGTATTGGAACTGCTCAGTGGTTTGTTTTATTTCTTATTAATTCAGCTTTTCATTTGTAAGAGGGAGATTGTGTTACTACTTTTCTTGAAAGTTACATCGTTTTGTTTTGAGTTCATTAAAAAAAGAATTTGAAAGCTGATAACGTGTGGCAGTAGTGAAATAATTAATGACATTCATATCAAAAGGCTGCCTTCAAATAGAAAATGATTCTATTACAGATTGTGCCTACAAACGGAAAACTATTAAACTATCTAAACCATCTAATGAATGTCAGAGATATTCAAAGAGGGTAAGTAAAGGGTCAATCTCACTTAAATTTTGAATTAAATTCAGAAAAACCTGGGCCTGCAAATGCTTAGCTTCACTGCAACACCCTGTAATATAAACACCATTATGACAGTCTGGCTGTCGATATGGTTTATCTATATGGCATACTTATCGTATAATAAACCTGATTTATATATCACTCTTCAAAACAATGCTGAAAACGCTTTAGAAAAGTAAAGACCATTGGTTAACCCGGGTAACAATGAAACAAAATGATAATCACATACACACATCACATAAGTGTTTACCGTGTAAACAAAGCTGTCAGGGCACGGCTGCTCGTACTGGTAGATCTTGTAGACGATCAGGAACACCACACACACCAGGAAGGCCAGGGCACAGATCACCAGCAAGGTCACCTAAAGGAGACACATCATCAGCACAGGACACCACCACCGCATATACTGCGCGTGTCCTCGTGAAAGGAAACGAGAGGGCAGATTATTTTCTCTTTTCTTTGTATTACAGGTCAAACAGCAGTGCACGACTGCAGCATTGAAATAAAAAATACCAAGAGAGGTGAGGTGTACACAAGGTTCTGTATCTAAACACGTGGATGTATATAGTATAACAGTCTCTAACAGCCAGTCAGGGCTACAGGATATTCTGCATATAGTAACTCGACAGGAAAATGGCTTGTGTGACCATCTGTACAGCCCAGCTCTCAACTCTCAGGGGAGTTACGCAACAGCTTCTGGTGTTTCTAGGAAGTGGGAGGGGGATAAGACAAGGTGTGGGAGAAATCGCCTCATTATTGCTGAAGATGTTGAGCCCCAAGGTGCGCGCGAGTTATTTTTATGAGTCAATGTGAATGTTGTTCTGCTTGTGGAGAAATTGGATTATTTCAGCAGAGAAGCAGAGGAGTCGAAACAGTGAAATCCTGACGCAAATGTTGATTTTCATCGCGTGCTCTACATTCTCTGGGATTTCTTGGATGGGGAGCAAGGTGCCATGCCTCCGAGTACTTCTTGTACCGTTCCCCAGTATGTTTGGCACAGGTTTGATAGGGCTGTTAACAGCATGTATCAATATGAATAAAAGGATTCTCTTCTCATCTGTCTGTGTTGAATCCTGCAGTGGCACAGCAGAGCAGACAGTGTACAAACGTGTACAAAGCAAAGCAACAGGAGACTGAAAGAGACTCTCTGCGATGAAAAGGGCTGCCTGCCGCATTTCAAAGCGCCGATCAGAGGATGCACGCCGTGTTCTCTGAGACAGTGATGTGCCTCTTTGCCTCTCAGATGTCTGGGAATTAAAGCTGTATTAGTAAAGGAAGCTTGACACACCTCACAGAGACAGTGTCATCTGTTGATCTTGAATATGGAGGGAGACTATTGCGTAGGAAACAGAACGTGTATAGTTTTATGAATTCGCATGCAAGGAAGTCTTCAGTCACCCATCTCAGATGTGGAGCCAGGATTGTGTTTTGACCTTTTCTTTTATGAGCATATGTTTAAATCTTTCTATATGGTGTGAACAGCTAAACACATCCGCTGGCCGGGTTGGGGGGAGCGTTGAGGGAGGTGGGAGGGATGCTGCCGTTTGGAGGCCATCGCCATGGCAGCAGCTGAATTAATGAGAGTGTCAGGGCTTAACGGGGTTAAGTGAATCATTGTGCATTATGTCTCCCTGTGCAGCCCGGCGAGATGACAGGCTGCACAGGACACAGGACGTGAAGGTGGCCTGAGCGAAGGAGTGCAACTTGGATGGGAGGGGGGGAAATATTATATTATGACGGCGGTGACAAACGTCCTGAGCTGCAGGGAAGAGAGCTGTCTGCTCTCCGGGCATATGCATGTGTAGGAGTGTGAGAGATACGCTGGAAAATGGGGTGATGCATGAAACGCAGGCGGTGGCGGCGGCGGCGTTGTTCTTACTTTGAGCCGCTCAGATACGCCTTCGATGATGCTTATTGAGAACTCTGCGATTTTGGGAGATCGTAGCTTCCCCTTCTTGCTCTCACCATCATAGTCCGCCTTTGTCTTCACCACCACCTGGCAGAAACACACACACACACACACACGTACATGGGAGATGATCCAATCAGCTTGCAGTTAGAGCTTCAGGAGGAAATGAGAGTTCACAGAAGCAGGATGGGTGAAATCATCTGTATTGTTCTACATATAGAAACAACTGATCTGTAACAGTTAACACAAACATTTTTTTCTTAATTCTCACCAGCTTAATTGGACTAATTGGAATGATAGAAATGAAGGCATAGGGCTGTGACTCTCCAAATCAGTGGAAAAATGTCAAACAACAAAAAATCTTACCTTATCTGGTGGAGGAAACTGCAGCTGACTGGCATCTAAAGGTGTTATGAGAGGGATGGTGTCAAATCCGTCTTCAGAAACCACCTTCCCGTTATTTTTCTCGCTGAAATTATTCCCCAGTTTAACCATTTTCCCTGCAGGAAAAAAACACCAACCTGGCGGTGGGAGAGGGGGGGGGTAAACAAGCGCTTATTACTCCTCAGCGAAATGCATTAACGATTATTCTCTGCTCCCGTGTGAATAGATAAACCAGTCAATGAATCACAAGTGTTGAATTATGATTTTCTTTTTACACGTGCAGCACAAATCAGACACAATGCTGTGAGGCGCTTTGTGGGCCACGCAGAAAGCCTGTTAACCACAAAAGCGCAGGAGAGGACACAGCGAGGCTTCGACATAATGGGACTGATGCATCACCGTGAGAGAGAAAAAAAATGATTTACCGCATCCGAAACACTCACCAGCTCAGCTGAGTAGCGCGCAGAAACAGCGTATTTCTCCCTGATGCGGTGACTTTGTCGCTCCGGCGCCGCTATATGATCTTGTAGGTGTGACGCAGCCGATTTGCGGAGAGCTGGTGCACAATATGGCCAGCTGGGGTTTGTGCGCCGCGTTACCTCCGAGCTGGATGCTGCTGCTGGCGTCTGGCTGCACTGCAAGTGATGTAACATCCCCCTCACATCCATCCATATACATCTGATCAGTGGCAGTGAAGCCGTGGAGCCGGAGCCCGTTGCCAGCTGGGATTTAGAGTATGTGGATGTACAAAATGTTTTTTATTGTCTCCACTGATGAGGGGGATCCAGTTTTTTTTTAAGAGAGATGTAGAACATTTCAATTAGGACATTACAGGCAGTAGGTGTAGTGTTTCCTGCAAAAGAAACAGATTTTTTGTCATCTTTGCATTCATTATGGTTGCTAGAGCAGATTAAGTGGAAGATAAACTGATAAATTAATTCAGTTATATAGAGATGAGGCGTTTTTTCAAGTAGTTTTCTGAAGACATTGATTTAATATGTATTGGTGGTTGGCTGCCTAATGATATTTAAAGCTCCTGAAAACTTGGCTTCAGATTTTAAAGCAGCTATAATCAAAATTTTTATTATAACAATGTGTCAAATGACAATGTGAAAACGATGTGGCAATTTGAAAGGTGTCGCTCGTAGTGCGAGCGGCCCCTCTGCTTTATGGGGCTTTATAGTGAGTTTCAGCTCATTGGTTTGCTGTCCGGCCCCCAACTTTAATGTTTTGGTTGACTCTCGCCGCTCTCATGGTGTCGTTTTCAGCGGAAAAGCTCTAAAAAGCCACCGTACTCTACCTGCTCAGCTCCAAACAGCAGACGGACACAGTTAGAGACTAGCTGGTGAACACATTGGAGCGTTTAGCAGCTAAAGAGCCAGATATTTCCCTCAGGAGGTGGTAGAGACCAAAAACAGACATAAAAGAGAGTGAATATTGGACATATATTGCCAGGCGGCCAGAAACATGACTCCAAATGAATGATAATGTTGCTTTGGATCTGCTGGATGTGTGAAAAAGCAACAGTTACTCTTTAAAAACCTGGCTTGAAATCAGGTATTTCTCTACAATAGATATTCATGACTAAATAAGTAACAATCAAAGTTTTAATTATTTATTCAGTTTAACACAAAAAAACTCATCTGATCTGCTTCATCAAGACAGTGTGGGTGTGGTTTGATCAGATCAGACAGACGGTAACCAAACAGCCCACCAGCTGTCATCACATTCAGACTCAAATGTTTCTAAATCCTGATTATGGGGGAGTCAGTGAGAGCTGAGCAACATCATTCAGAGTCTCAAAAACGTATAAATAACCATACATATGCAAATACATCAATACTTTAAAATCTAATCTCCTGTCATCTGTAATTTAAATAGT
The DNA here is from genome assembly GCA_003416845.1 of Oplegnathus fasciatus. Taxonomy (NCBI): domain Eukaryota; kingdom Metazoa; phylum Chordata; class Actinopteri; order Centrarchiformes; family Oplegnathidae; genus Oplegnathus; species Oplegnathus fasciatus. The sequence continues at coordinate 1,464,122 of NTHP01000033.1, forward strand.
TTTAAAAATATGTTTTTGTGTGAGCACGACTCGGCCCCTCTCTATCTTCTGTCAATAATGCGTGTAACATGATTGATCTGGACATGTGAAGGGTGATTTTTTATGTATCATAGGCCATTTTTATGTGTTGTTTTGTTCTCCTATACTTGTTGTAAACATGTTTGATGTCAGATCAGCGATTCTCAACAACAACAACTACTGGAGCGCACCTCCTGCCGGTACATTCAGTTCAGCAGCCTCTCTCTCATCATTTTTGCCAAGTAAAGTCTAGTCTGTCAGCATGCAGTGAAGACTTTACTGAGAGAGACCCCCTGAAGGCCAGAGTGTAATTCAAACGCTGGTCCCGCCCACCTCAAACCAGCAAGAAGAGCTCCGAGGGAAAACAAAAATCTCTCAAGTAAAATAACCAAAACTGTTCCAACTCTGGCAGAAAATGAAGTGTTCAGGATCTCATTAACCACGGCAAAAAGCTTTTGAGAAAATAAGTTTTAAGGGCCTTTAAGCTTTCTGTAGTGATCGGCTGTTATCTTTTTACTGACATTACACAGCATATGCTTACATGTCCAAATGGGTATATTCTCCATATTTGGTCATATAATAGTTTTCCATGTATCACATTTGGTTTGTAACATGTGAAAAAAGAAAAAAAAACGAATACATCGTGCCATGAATCAGTTTCTGTGACTGTGACAATGAACCTTACATCTTCAAAAATGTTGGGATCCATTAGGCTAAAATACAATCTAGCTATACTGAAATAATCACCTTGCATTATTAACAAACACACCTCCCAGCAAACAAAACACAGTTAAAATACACAACATTTTTATTTTACTAAGCCCTTTCAGACTCCTTGTCATGTACCTAGAAATGGTGAAATGAGGCTGTGTCTGTGCATATCATCCAGCAGCTTGTTGCCAGGCTACAGTGTGAATGAAAGGGCGTTAGGAGAGGATGCATAAATAATCAAGTCCAGCCTGCTAATCCATGGTGAAAAGGAAGCAGCAGAGGAGAGAATGACAGTGATCTCATCACATATTGAGGTGGAAGCCACAGCTCTTCAGTGGACTGTTACCTTGGCCTGGTGGCTATAGGACAGCTGCAGTGCCTCCGTGTGATGCTGCCTGCTGCTGGGTTGTCTGATAAAGAGTATGCGATGAGTCTGTGGGACAAAGTCATTAGCTATCAGATTTTCCTCCCCAGGGCCGGAGAGATGAAGTAATGTGTTTCCAGAAAGCAAATACAGTGTGGTGAGGAGGTGACTGCATGGATGGAGTCAAAGCATTAGTGTTTGAATTTATAGGTATTCATACAGATTCTGGATAAACCAATTCTCTTTAGTTTCAATGTGCCAAACTTAGAAATATCAACATTATAAACGAGTCAAAATGTTGTCAGAAATAACAAAAATCATAGATGTCTGCTGTTTTTTTGTATATGTGATCAGCTTCAGTGATACAAATGGACCCTTTGAGAAGTTTCGCTCTCTTTCTTTTAGATATCATTATTCTTATATACAGTGGTGGCCAAAATTATTAGAACACCTGACAGATCTGAAAATATTGACCTTTTTTTTGCCTCCAAAACATGATTTCATGTCATAATGTTCATGAAACATGCAGATGGTTGCTCTGAGCACAACAAATATCAGATGAAGTGAGTCCTACTGTTTTTATCCACTTTTAACTTTAATATGTTTAATATGTACTTTAATAGGTATGTCCACCTTGTGCAGCAATTACAGCAGCACATCTCTCTGGCATATATGTGTCAATATATTTCCTGAGAACTTCAACACTAATGTTATCCCATGTCTTCTG
>NTHP01000033.1:1466154-1478455 GCA_003416845.1 Oplegnathus fasciatus
CCTAGCTTGTTTTTTGTAAGGAAAATGACCTAAATCTCCTTATGATGGCTCTATTCTATGGTTTATAGAGCATAATGATGACTTTGTAGATATTTCATTCGTTTTATGGGTATTTTAATGGCCAATTCAACAAAAACAACTGAAACCTCTTAAATATGTCAAGTGTGCTAATAATTTTGGCCACCACTGTAGGTATCATTATTTTTCACATGACATAGTCATCAGTGCATGTTGCAGTGTACCTGTAGTTTCAGCCTCTGCAGTAGAGTTCTCCACTGAGATTAAGATACTTGTCTTGGCCTCAATACCTGCTATAATCTCAGCAGGCCTCTGTTGATGCTGGATCTTATTTATAGCTTTCAGACTGGCAGAAACACACAGTCTGAAAGCATGTACACTGTACGATGCACAGTTTCTGGTGGCAGCAGCAGGGAGATGTGTAGTAGGGGCTTCCGCTGCAGTTGCTTCATCAGGAAATACCACTAGAGGGAGACACCAGCTCACTTATTTACAACTCATGACTGCTTGTGTTATGCATGGTGTGGTTACTCTTGTTTAAGTTTCTGATCATTACCATCACTGTAATTGAAGAAAACTGACATTATGATGCCAAACTCTGTGTTTTTCAGGCACTATAAAAACTGATTAATGATGACAGAACAGATGTTTCCTTTTCATTTGATTTATGCTGCACATTTAATTCTCATTTTTGGTGGGATTTTGATTAGTTACTAAAATTGCAGATCGCCTGCTGAGTTTGTCCTTTTTCAGAATAGCCGAGATGAGTGGAGCAATCACTGAAGAGGGAAGTGGTGGAAGAAGTACTCAAATCTCTTACGTAAGGAAAAATAGCAATACCACAGTGTAGAAATACTCTGCTACAAGCGAAAGTTCTGCACACAAGTACAAAAATATTAGCATAAAAATATTCTTAAAGTACCAAAAGTAAAGTATATTTTTGGATCATGATTACAGCACTTCAACGTTGCTGCTTGTAAAGGTGGGGCTAATTTTAATTACTGTATACTGCTGGGTAGCTTGTGAAGTCTTATCGTAGCCTATAATGATATGTCATAATTTATCTGTTGATTATATTTTGTATTTTTAATCTGAATTTGCAAAGAAACTAGTTCCTAAGATACTAAGTTAAAAAACACAATATTTGCCTTTAAATTGTAGTGGAGTAGAAAATGGAAATACTCAAGTAAAGTACAAGTACCTCAAAACTGTATTTAAGTACAGTACCTGAGTAAATGTACTTAGTTACTTTCCACCACTGGAAGAGGGAAATTCTCTAAGTGTTTGTGTGAGTTTTGTGCATTAATGTAGATTTCAGCTACTAAAGTTGTTGGTGTGAAGCTATGATATTAGTTTCAATTTTGATGATAAGACTATACAATGCTCTATGACAATGCTAAATACTCACTAAAGCATAAGTAAAACAATTATGCAAAGTATTAAGTAACAGTGGAACTAAACTCAGCAGTATGTATGGAACTGATAAATACAGCAGCTGAAAACATCCGTACTTGTAACTTACACAGTGTAAAGTGTGACTGAACCTTATATGGCTCTGCAAACTGCTGTGTCTTTAAAACCCACTCTGCTCTTGGCTCTCTGCCCAGAAAGTTCATTTCCCATTTCCCATCCAGCCACATGGACTAAGCTCCGCCACGCAGAGAGAACAAGTATTTTCAGTCAGAGAGCGGCACCTCCAACAGCAGTCTGAGCGCAGACTCCCTCAAGGACCCCTTGTCACTGACTGAGGACTTTAACATCCACTGCGCTGTGAAGGACACAAACTCCCGGCAGATCCGTCACAGCCCGTCAGTCCGCAGAGAAGCCGAGGTATGATTTACACTCTGAAGCTCTCTGAAGTGTGACAGCCAGTCTGCCTGTCAGGTGCCCCGTTATTCATATCATTGTGTGCTTTGAGTACAGCATGTGTTTGCTTTAGTTGACTGGGTGTTTTCTGGTATTGATCTGCTGACTTTTGGACAGTGTGCGAGATGACTCATTGAATGTGCTGTGTCTGGTTTAAAAAGTCCTGCTGCCATGTGGGAGCTATTGTCTTTTGCATGAACACAAAGCCTCTTTTCATGAATCTATAATTCCCCTCACCAGTCGACCCAGCAGTTTGTGGCGGGTGTGATGTACGGAGCTGTTAAGTACTTCTGTTCGTTAATGCTGTACTTGTGAAGACTTACAGTAACAGGCAGGTTACTGAACCTTTGCCCACATGAGAGTTTTGCTCTTGAGGAAGAATTAGTCACAAAGATTTGAATGGAAAGAACTTTGGCAAAAACAAAAAGGTTCAGACTGAAAGTTTGGTTTGTTCAAGTTCTCACAGCAGGCAGCAGTAACCAGGCTGTATAAACAGGATGCTGGTCTGCACACACATACACACACTCTGGTTGAATGACCAGGCTGGGGCACCACCATCAGTGCTGTTGATGTAACAAGCAAAGTGAGATGTTTGTCTATAAACTGACCGGTTTGTTATTGTGGACAACTTCGCATGGAGGCTGCATCCTGTGAGCGATTGCGCCGCTGAGGTTTCTGGAGGATTTTCTGGGAAGATGAGGTCACAGCAGGGAGACACACCCAGAGGCTCGGGCTCCAAGCAGGAAGGGCCAAGGGTGGAAGACATTCAACAGCAGCTCCGGCTGAGTCACTTGCCGGGAGTAAGCCGTAGTTTTGTTGGAATTTCCATTCAGTTTGGAGCACAAGAATGTTGGTCTGGATGTGGTGTTTATACCGACACACAAGGCATGACATACATGGGAAGGACCAGTTCCCCCTCGAATACACAAACAGAGGCCTTATGACAGCTTTAATAGGATTATATAATGCGCTTTCTTCTCACACAGAAGGCAAGAGGTTTCTTTTTCCCGATAGTGTTATCTAATTTCCCAACATGAAAAGGAGCATTTTGAAAGAGGGTGCTTCAGTAAGTAAAAAATATATTCACGCTGGAATGTGGTTGGAATGAGGATCATTTCCTCTCAGTCAGAAAGATCAAGTTGGATGACCTGTGAACTCTTGGAAGCGTTTAAACCCCCCTCACCACTTCCTGACCTCTCCTCTCCTCACATGAGCACTCACACCCAACAAGTGCGCCCTTTGTGCTCGAGCCTCATTCTGACCCCCTTCCAAGAATCACAAACGTGTTTTAAAATAGTGCAATCAGCCAGCGTGCTCTGTTCTGATTTACAGAGTCTCAGTCGCCGGTGTGTGGACGGACGTGGCTGGAAAAGGGCTGACTGAGCCGGAAGTGAAGGGTTGGGGGAAGTTGAGTCAACACAGGGGCTGTTTCTCACGACTTGTGTCGCTTCTGGTCTCGTGCCTCTCAATGGAAGCACGGGCGCAGACTGAGATTGCGATAACACAGAGTTCCAGACAGGCAGACATGGTCTGGCTAAAATGAAATGAAAGTGAGTTGAGTCTGGCTGGGAAGGGTGATTTTTCTGCTTCTGTCTGGATCAAAGAGACGGGAAACAGACTTCACACATATTATTAATGCTCTTAGAGTTACGACAGTGGAATATGTGCAGTATTGCATCAACAGTGGCATGTAAGAGAGCACAAAGGCATCAAAGTTTTGATTCTATTCATCTCCCGATCTGTGCACCACATTTATGCAGTCCACTTGGCTGTAGTGAAACATTACATACTATAGTGGACTACAAAGAGAGGACTCTATTGTCTTCATTTTGTGGCTGTGATCGCTCACATGGCTGTTTATGTGCACACCGCACATTACACAAGGACTTCATTCTGCCACACAGCTGTTTGACTCGCTCTGATAAACACATTGTGGCTGGCGTTTCAAAGTACAACAAGCCACGGTCAGCTCTGAGCAACGCAATACACCAGGCGAACTGGGAACGCACGCAACTGCAATCCAAGTCTTTTTAAATAGTGAAACCCTCATGACGTTTTCCTCTCTGAACTGTATCTCTGAGGTATATTTTCCAAAAATTACAGACTCCAGTGAGCGATGCTGGCAGCACAGCACAGCCCAGCCCTTGACCCTGATGGAAAGCCGTAGAGATGAATGACGTCCTGCCCCTTGTAGGGAAACTATGAGTGACTATGATGATGATGAAGGAGCTGCTCTCTTGCTGTTAATGTGTGGTCACTGACACACAGCAGGGAAAGTCTACAGCACACAGACTCTGGTAGTGCTCACAGTCTACCAGCTGATGGCAGGCTTCACCCTATGACGGATCAGGATAACCTGCATGTCTGGACGACTTTCTCTCCCACAGGGAGGCAGAGTCGACTTCTGATCCCTCGAGCAGCCCAGCCGAAAGAGTTAGTCTTCCTTCTCAGGTTGTTTCATCTGAAGAATTTTAGAGTTCACGAAACATGGCTATGGCTAAACGTAGCTCCTAACTGGCTGAACTTTAGGACTCCTGTGTTTTTGGTCTAACAGTAGTTCACAAAGCGTTTTAGCGGTCTTAACTCTGCGAGAAGTTAGGGGTAGTTGAGAAGACTCCTAAGTCACTAAGACCTGCTCACAGTCAGTCAGCTGCTGCAGGTAATGTGCCTCATCGAGTCAGTGTCACAAGCATATTCTGATGCCGATTTTTGGTGACTTAATAAGAATCAAATAAGCTCACCAACAAATCGAAACACTCCAATAACTCTGGAGATGACCGTTTGAAAAACTCTTGGACTTGCAGGCGTTGCAGTCCTGATGAAGTTGAAATATCTCAGCTGTCTGTGAGAACTATTCCTCAAACCAAACATGCGCTCTGCAGATCCACATTTCTTTGTCAATATATGAAGCATGCTGAATGTAACATTACCATATTATTTTAGGAATGACAGTATGTGATAATGTAATAACTGTGAGTAGCATGGAAAAATGTTAATTATGGCAAGAAAATACTTTTGTTTCATCAATAATTTCTAACTCATCTTAAACATCAAGATTGGGAGTGAGGATAAACTAAAGAATAAACCTAAATACCTGAAACACCTCTGTTATCTGCAGAAGAGACACTCCCTTCTTCTTTGTCTAATCTTATTTAAAAATGAGCACACAACACTGACACGTCCGTGTGATTGGGTGTATGCATGTGACACGATGTGTGGTATGAAAAAGGGGGTTGACCTTTTCTTGCTCCTTGACCTTTGACCTGTGTACAGCTCAACGCTAGAAGGGATGGAGAACAAGGTGTCATTATGAGGGTCAGACATGGCAGTGGCAAGTTTGAACGACTGTGTAAAACTTCCAGGTGGTTTAAAACTCTCATCACACCTGTGGCTTCTCTAATTACTGTAGCTTAGATAGCACTATATATCACACCAACATTTTCCTTAAAATGCATCTTAAAATACAGACGTGGTGAAATAACAAAAGCAAAACTCTTTCTGCTTTCTTATATCCCAATTGTTTATTTTGCATGTGCAACATGAATATAGATAGTCTGTAACCCAGATTCTGTTAGAGCTCCAAATTAAGACTTGGAGAGAACTTGTTTCCACTTGCCTGTGAGAGCACAATCCAAGGAAAAACAGTCACCTCAGGAATAGTCACATTTTCTCACTGTGAGAGAAGTGAAAGTGTACTCTCTCTGCAAGATTAATGAGCACTGGTTTATGTTGCACAGATTTCACAACCTGCGTACATTCCAGTGTTCAGCTGAACAGAAAAAATGCTCTTCAACATGGCCAGCAAATCAGAAGAGATTCAATTACTGGTAGACTATCATTCTCACGCAGCAGGCCACGAATAGACCTCAGATCAGCTGATTTTGCCCTAAAGGACTTAGAATCACTTCAGACATTTTGCATAATAACCTCTGAAAGAATTACATTATGAAGAGCTTGCACTCGAAGGAACAGTGGCCCAGTGTTCCTCTGAATGCTCGGGCAGTGTCAGGAACTGGTCAAGCCAGATCTCTCAAAAGCCCTGAGCCACATCCTCACACAGGAATGAATTCCCACTTTATCTCATGACTCACAACATCTTTTTATGGCTGAGACTTTCTACCCAACACAACCGGGGCGCGGAGGACACAAGCTGATCCTCCCAATTTTATTACGCTTCAGTACCAGCTGCTGAAGGTTTACTTCTAGTAAAGTGCAGTTTGAGGGAGGAGACTTGAGGAGGGAGGGACAGGAAGACCCACCTGTCAGGAGAGAGGAAGGAACCTGACAGCAGAGCACCACTGCGACCTACTGAGCAGTCTCAGAGGAGAGTGCAGGAGAGCATGCTGACTAGCTGAGGGAGACACACCGGTGGTGGAGCCTATCCATCGACTGCGAGAGAGAGATCAAAATGGGTGGCAATATAAGTCAGAAGAAGAGCAGCAGGCAAGCCAGCTCGAGGAGTCACGCCAACAGTGTCACGTGAGTCAAATCACTCACCTGTTTGGTGCTGATGTTACTGTTAATTATAGAAAATCTATTGTGATGAATGAGGCGATTTACCTCTCTCACATTATTAGTTCATATTGTGAAGTTGTATGTAGTTGTAATAGTGCAGTAGCAGTGAGAATATTACACATATACTACTATATTTTACTACACTGAGCAACTACTTGCATTCTTTTTCCATTTGGCGAGAGGCCTCTGTTCAAGCTGTACACTTGCACACACATGCAAATATTCACACACCCTCAAAATGAACGCACAGATAAGACTGCACACAGATGGACTGTTAAACATGTTTGCTCACTGGCCTTACACAAGTATGTGGATGTGTGTGTCTGTGTGCTTTTGAGCAAACGCACCAATGACAATGAAATAGGATCCAGTCTCACGTAATAGGTAAAGAATCAAACAGAACCAAAAGGGTTGAGCATGTTCAAAGTTTTATGTGCAACATTTTTTTTTTTTTTAAAGGGGGTTGGGACACTGTTACAACAAGCACTTCTGACTGGTTTAACATGATCAGTTACGGGGTTGTCTAAACAGATCCACAAGTGTCTCATCGTAGCATGATCTCATTGTGAGAAATATAGCTTCACCGTGTCAATATTTGCTCGAGGCGATTCATGTCCTCTTTGTACAGGGAGGCACAGTGGCAGCTCTGCCCTCTGTAGGTTGGACTACAGGCACATTGGACCATGAAACACACACTGCTGGTCTTCTTTTTACACTGTAAACAATCTACACAGTTCACTTATGGAGTAGAGGGAGAAGAAAACACCTTCTACACCCACAGCTAGTGACTTTTACTAATTCTGTTAATGCACAGCACTGGACAAAAGGGTTGATAGATAGTGTTGGTCACGGTGACATAATTGTGGTCCAACTGTTGTACCAAGAGAAAACCAGCTCAGCTGGGGTCTTCAGCAAAGGCTGAGTAAAGACAAACAGAGGAAAAGAACACCATTTTCTATGCTTACTGCAATTTACAGACAGTACATCACATCTCAGGAAGTAGAGAGACTCCCTTTGCTCATGCGCATCAAACCTCCCAGCTTTTAAATCCTAGATAAATATTTACAATCTCCATTATTCCTAACTTTGGCCGCCTGTTTGTGCTTGTGTGCTTGTCGTCTCAGGCTCATCTGCTTTGACCCAGGCTTTGGGTGTTTTAGGTGGCTGAATGTCAGGCTGGCACGTATCAGCAAATCTCTCGCGCGCCTTCTCCCAGTTCTTCTGGGACTTTGACTTGGTTATAGAGACATTGTCCAGAGACAAGGCGGCACCAGCCCCCAAACCTGACTGGGACTTTCTGATTTTCAGTTCAATCTGTGGAGAGCGGAATGAGAAAGGAATCAAATCAATTCATTTTGTTGCTTCACAATACATTTTAGTCAAAACAGAATCTGCCAACAGATTGTCTTACCGGGTCTTTCATCCCAGTTCCCTCTTTACCCAGTCCCTCTCCTTTCTTCCAGCCCATCTTTTCCAACATTTTCCGTCCTTTATTGACTTCACTGATTTCCCTTTAAGAACACAAGTAAGACATAATACATAATTACCACTTCATCCATTATTTCCCTTCTTTAGCAATTACAGGCAATGACAATATACTTACTTATGTACAGAAGCGGGTGCATCATCTCGTTGGAAAACACCCTCGCTGCCCACCGTCTGCCGCCGAGACTCTGCTCGGTCCTTGTATCTGGGGTTCTTCAGGGCTTTGGCCTCCTCATACTCACTGCTCTGTTTACAGAGAAGCACAGAGATGATTGGCTGCATAAAGAGAAGAAGAGGGTTTAAACTGGCTGCTGCTGGTCCTGATAACACTCACCTGCAGGCCATATTTGGCCTTCATCTGCTTCAGCTCCTTTTGTCTCAATGCTTCTTTATCCTCTTTAGTGAGAGCAGGGCCTTTGGGAAGATACGGAGTAAAGCTCAATCTTCAACGTGATGAGGTAAACAACCACAACCAGTGAGTGCAATCTCACATAGAGCCTTTGTTTGTAAAACTAAAAAGCATACCAGGCCTTTCAAACATGTTTAGGCTCAGTATATCACTGCTGTTTCATAAATCTATACAAAAAAAACAACAAACAATGGATGGATGTGAACATGTTTTCTCTTGAGGTGGCTCACCTGTCGTCTCCTCTCTCCTGTGCTTGCTGAGGTGAGCCATCACCTGACCTGGCTCACAGCCATCACAGGTATCGGTCCCCGAGTGGATGTGGAAGGACAGCACAGTCTCCCCCATCTTCACCTCGTCACCGTGCATCAGTGCATGTGGCTCACACTTGGTTTTGGGCTGCAGGAGAAAGATTCATCGATAGCGTCACTGCTAAACTGAAGTTTTACTGTTTTCTTTAGAGGCAACAAACTGAGATAAAATGTTGACCTGCAAGATCCTGTTGCCATTGATGACCGTTCCATTCTGGCTCCCCTGGTCCACCAGCATGTAACTCTGTTGCTCCTGGTCAAAGTACACCTCCGCGTGGAACTGGAACCAAACACAGTTCACAGTTAGAGACATCACATAACTCTGAAATACACAAAAGAATTATGTCGATCCCTGGAGAAAAATAAAAGTGGCGAGAGAAGTACCTTGCTGACTCCCATTTCTGGTATTCGGATTGCATGGTCCATGTCTTTCTCTCTGCAACAGAAAGACAGCAGGTTGTCTTCAAGGAGTTTTCTGAGACATTTTTATGACTTACTGAGAGGTCACTTCCTCATATTTTCACTAAGTGAGACACTACTTGTTGTCTCGCAAGGGGGGTTATTTCTCAGTTCTTACATAAAGCCAGGTCATTCTGTCTTTGGTAGTGCAGCCTCAGGACTAACATTTCCCACTGTGGCAACCCATTCTAAAACAACATACACTCACTTTTGCTTGGTTTGAAAGTATCAAACCTTTTACTGAAATATAACTCCTGCTGCCACATGACAAGAGAGAAAAGAGCACAAACCTGCCAATGGTGGCTGGAGAGTCGGCTGTGATGATGAACAGAGTGCCCACCTGCAGCACTGGAGATCTGACCACTGTCACTCTCACACAGGGCGGCCAAATGTCTTTGACTGCAAGAAAAATAAAGCCATTGCACTGTCAGAAAGCAACAGTGTTAAGAACAAATGACAGGTGACGATCTAGCTTGGAGCAGATTAAACAAATTTAAGAACTAATTGTGAAGATGTGTGCCCTGAATTCTCTGAATTCGGCTTCTTTTCCCTCTCACCTTCCTGAGTCTGAGTCTCCATTTCTGACTCTGGGCTTTCCTTGGAGGGGGAGCTAGAAGATGATGAGAACGAGGGAGTGGACTCCCACTCCTCTCTCTCTGACTCCGTGATCTCACCCTCTTCCGGTTCACTGTTCCCTTCTGAGTCATCACTCCGAGCCGCGCTCTTTTTCTTCTTCTGCTTTTTTGACTTGGATTTCTTCCTTTTCTTCCTTGATCTACCCTTATCATCACAGTTTGACCCATTTTTCTGCTTCTTCCTCTTTGACGAAGATTTGTCGCTCTCCTCCCGGTGTTTAGAAGAGTCTTTTCTACGTGGAGTCACATCTGGACTGCGAGACCTTCGCTTCAGTTTTCGTGATTCTGTGGTCCTCTTAGTTGTTTGCTGTTCGACCCACTCAGTTTCTTCTTCTTCCATCTTTACCTCATCAAATATGAGTTCCTGCCATCAGACAGGCAACAGTGAGATTACCATCTCCATTAATGTTCACTGACAGCAGGCAAGTTGGCTTTGTAGATCCCATGTTCCACGCCATGTCTGACACTGTTTTTGTACATGGTTTCAGTCTTCAAAGACAATTCACAATAGACCAAATTACAGGACTAACAGGGAAATCTTCACTGATCTAAATATTACTTTGTATCCAGATTTATAAGCACAGGTGAATAAATCCTTAGGTCGTTTGTATTTTATGACACTGTACAGAGTAACCAATGACCATTAGAAACACACAAACAGTTGTCATAAAACACAAACAACTGTTTGATATCCTCTGACATGAAATGACTGAATGCTTTATGATTTAAATTCCAACTATCTTCCACTTGGGCTTTACTTCCCTTGTTTGGCCATCACATTATTATTTGTGTTACAATGTCATCACTTACTTTAGAACTTAATATAGAACCAACAACACTGTGTGAATCATCACATTCAAATATTTTTAAGATGTTGCTCGTGTGAATAACAGAAACTGCCATCTTCACTGGAACTGTATGAGTGATTTACGAGTATTTATTCCTCCTATTGTGATGGCAAAATTGTTGAATTAAGGCCCAGGTTAACAGATCTTGAACTATTTTGAATTGCATGCTGGTATTAAAGGTGTACCTCTGCGGGAAGCAGTATTCCAGTAAGAAGAAATCTTCATTTTAGCCAATGAGTTAGTCACCTCTTGCACCTACAGGTCAGAGGATAATCTTTTAGTCAACTAGCCTCAATTTATACAAAAAGTATAAAAAGCAAGCATTTGAAGACTGAGACCAATGACGTCATGAGGATTTGAAACATCACAGTTTTTAAGGGGAACTACAAAAGCCAGCTGTCAGCCACCAAGTATAAAATGTATCCATGTCATGCATCAATAAAAGATCCAGGTGTTACATACCTTCTCGTCCTGGTGTGAGGTTTTCTTGAACCCTTTCTTAGACTTTCTGCCCTTCTTTTCACCAGTGCTCTTGTCTTGGCAAAGCTCCGTAGCAGTTTGTGCAGCAGACACCTCAATCCTTGAATGAAACTGGTATCGTCCACTCTCTGCGTCGTAGTAGTAGTAAATGCCTGTGTTGGCGTCATAGTACAACTGACTGGCCTGAGGAAGAGAAAAACACGTATGAGATCAAAAGGCTGGAACAAAATGTCTGTTGAAAAAACTACAACAACCACCTAAATTGGTGCTAAATTAATTCTGCTATGGACGGCCTAATTTAACTGAAAAAGGGTGTTTGACAAACCGAGTCATAGTAGAAGCCCGTGCTGTGGTCATAGTACATCCCAGTAGTCTCATCGAAGACGAACCCAGTCTGTGTCATAGCCTCTTCAGCAGTGGCCCTCAACATATCAGCTATGGATCCTCCATCACCCTCCTGAAAGGGACAATGCCATTTACAGCTCATAAACTCAATTTATTCATTCATATCGCCACCTCCTTATTTCAGTATTTCAGATTAATGTTGATACAATCAGCCAATTAATCAATGACTTAAACCATCAGTTCCAATTCCGATAATACATTTTTTTCAGTCATTCATAATGTAAAAAACAGCAAACATTTGCAATTACTTCTACTTTAAGTAACTTTTTAATATAATTAACTCTTTAATAAAACAAACCTCTGTGGTAGCTGTAACACTGTTGTCAGGTTGACTTGACACATCAGCATCTGCTGCTTCATTTGGTGTTGAAACCTCTGCTGCCTCGCTGCCATCCACTGCAGCCACTGCTGCTACTGTGTTCAGGCCGTCCTGAGCGTCTGAAGCCTCTGGGTTCTGAGAGTAGCCTCCATAGTAGTAGTTGTAATAATCTGGAAAGACAATATTTGAAAATTTGTAACAGTTAACTCGCTTTCTGACTAACGATGAAATGATCATCGAATTTACTGAATACGAAATTAACACACCAGTTTCTGTCCATACATATTCCTCCGTCTGAGTTTCACTGTCAGTTCTTTCTTTATCTTTCTTCTTTCGTTCATGAATCTCTGCACTCAGCTTGTCAACCTGAAACAGTACACTTCAGATAAATTCAATTGGCAGACATTCTTGAAACACTCACTGTAATAACATGATAACAGGATTGTATTCATTCACAAATTCAGATTGAATTAATTCAGGGTTTTCCACAGTTTATAATGGATGTGACTCACACCTCCTAAAATAAAGACCAGCTCCACTTACATCATAAAAAA
>NTHP01000033.1:1480462-1492860 GCA_003416845.1 Oplegnathus fasciatus
CAGAAAGAGAAGATGGACATTGTCTCAGCTACCACCCTGTGGTGAGCAGCTCTGAACAAACGGAACTGTTATACAAGGTGTTCAGCATACAGAGGTCACAAAGTTAGTGTGCACTGACCTGTTTCCTCAGGTCTTCGTTGTAGCTCTCTGTGCTCCTCTGCAGTCTTTCGGACTGGTTCAGTAGTTTCTGTAACTTGGCCAGCTCGGCTCTGCACTCGTTCAGCTCCTGCTTCAACGACTCCACCTGCAGACGGAGCTCAGCCTCTCCAGACTCCGCGTCCTTTTCTCCATTTTCATTCTCCATTAACGCTAGTTCAGCTGAAGACATTCAAGGGTGTAACTCATACAGGAAAGCAGCTTCACAATACTAGCCGCAGTCAACGGCAGCTAGCTCACCCATCTATCTCTACCAACAAAGACAGTAAATAGCACAGTTAGCAGTGACTATAAATTGTTGAATACAGCACTCGTGCTAAATAAGCACATAAAAACGTAAACTAACTGCTGTCCCTAACGGTGCTAACCTAACGTTAGCAGTTAGCTCTGTGTGTAAGGTGCACTTCTTACCGTTTGCTTCGTTTACGTCTCTTTGTCAGTGAATTTCCTGTCAGCGCGGCACATGAACGGACCTGAAAGTTGAAAATAGACATTTTGTAACTTCCCTGTATTTCCGACACAGTCGAGTACATGTTTTGATGATAATTAGACAGTTAGAGTTATAACCGTGGTAATATTTACTGTCCACCCTGTTCGCAACCGCCATTTACTACTAGCGAACTACGTCACAGAGCGGAAGTACTTCTTCTTCGGGTTTGGCGGACTTCTTGTCCCTCTGTAAACCTGACACATCTCGAAGAACTTGACTGTCACCCATCGACGAACTATTTTCATAGCTTATTAGTAAGAACGAGTATATTTATTTTTTATCTTTTACCTTTGTCTTTCTTCATATTATCTTATCTGAACTTCCTGCCCTTTTACAATGTCTGATTTATGTTCTTAGTTGACGGCAACATCTTTTACTACGGAGCCCGGTAAGTGTTAGAAAACAGTGCTCCATCTGCTCTCACTTTTCACTTCTTTAAATTTATCTTTGTAGAGCACTGATCTTCCTCCAGCTGACATAAACCTGTGAATGCTGACATGTTATTAAATTAAATTAAGTATTTAAACTAATGATGTTTATCGCTATCAGAATATGGAAACAGCATTTTCAGCTATGTTTATTTCTTATTAGGTGCACTCTCCGTGTGTCACTATGAGCTTTCACCACTAGATGTCACTGCAACACACTGATTCTGCTGTTTGACAGCTCAGCGTGAGGTAACCTGATATTCAGTGTGTGAAGTATGAGTAGTTTTTTTACCTGAGGGGATACTCATCTGTGGCAGGAAGTGGTCATCACTGAGTCAAAACAAAACTTTTTCTGCTAGTTGGTGGATGTTCGTCTCACACTGTTCAGTTTCTGTCACTTATAGCTGTCTATATTTGCTGTTTGAGGGCTGACATTTTAGTTTCCCTCACAGTTGTCATGAGGCAAAAGTCAAACTGTTGCACACATCATCTCTGACAATGGCCCTTACTCCACTTGTCCTTCCTCTCCCTCCTCTGTGCCTCAAAAACACACATAACTATTCTTCTGGTCACATTTTGATTCACTTCCTTCCTCTCTGTGTGTCTACACTTATTTCAGGCTCCAGAGGAGGGGCTGTTATATAATGTGTGGCTCCACTATTGTCCTAAAAATCTATTTATGGCAAGAGTGTATTTAAAGTATTAAACTGTAGACACCATGTAAATATGTCATGTGCTTATGTGCAAAGTTTAACTCTGCACACTTGAGCTGTGAAGTTACGGAGCAGCTTTGTCAGAAAAATATTATTACTGGATGTACCGACATGGAGACTAAACATAAATGTGTCATTAGTCACATTTGTACTGAGACAAGCAGAATTTGAGTTGGTGTGTCAACTGAGAAAAACTTCACAATAGGTTGGGAAGGCCAGAGTTGTTTTTCTTCTTGTGACTTTCTGTTTTCTCAAAAAAATGCATTTTGGGTTCCTCCCACTGTGTTTGAAATCTGAGCTCTTTTTGAGTTGTGTTTGGATTTTGGTGGAGCGTCAGACTCCTTGGCAGGACCTCTGGTGGCTGTGATGGTTGTGGTGGTAGAATGGGGTGGTCTTTTATCTGGAGACACGCACAGCTGCCTCATGCTACCTATGTTTATAGATGCCATTTTTAGAAAAGCAGGCATGAAGCTGTCAAATGTGAGTAGGACTGGTTTGTTTTTAAAGGAGTAAAAGATGGCAGTGTTCGGTTCAGTTTTTTTTTTTTACTGTGTTTTAAAAAAACAAACGGCAAAAAACTGTTTGAAATTTATGTTAGGGATGGTAATAGGGAGCCTTTCTTATGTAACCTACTTATCCCTGGCTACCATGTCCACTGGCCCCTCACCACAAGTAAAGGGAGCCATTGAAAATAAACAGTGAATCCATGGAAACACTTTAATGTTCTTTCCACTTACAAACATCAATTTATTGTGGAAAAATAACCTCCACAGATGTAGAAAACACACAACTATCACATCTTCCCTTTAAGGTTTCTCGTGTGTTGCAGCTTTGTCTATTAATCAAATATGACCCGCATTGATAAAAGATTATTGACACTGCTGCTGATAACGTGTTGGAAGACTGTAATCTTTTGTTCTAATAAGCTGGAGCTACTGAGGGTCTCCACTGTGGCTCAATAACTTCAAAAACAGGGAAGCCTGCTGATTTTGTGAACAAACATTTTTCAGACAAGAAAGACATGCTAACCCCAGAATAAAGGCACAAATTGATCCTCTTGCTCCAGTGATAATCTCTTTGTACTGCCCCGTAACTACTACTTTCACATGATCAATTCAAGCAGGGACCCCCTCCTTCACCCTCACCCCAGCCTCAAGCTCCACCAGACCCAGACAGTAATTAAGTGGCTAGAGGACAAACTCCACCCTCTCAGGTCCTAAGTGGAAACTGTGAGTCTGACCAAGGCACATGTGTCTCTGCTCCTCCATTGGAATTTGGGAGGAGTTTAGCTGCTGCGTGGCCAAGTCCTGGAGGAGTTTCTGTTTCTGGAGGGGGAGTACAGTATTAGAAAAACATTACACACAGGATGCATTAGCATGTTATATGACGAGGCTCAAAAAACATCAGCTATACCACACAGGTGTGCTGATTTTAAAGTAACTAATTACCACTGCAAACACTGCTGCAAATGTGATTGATTTCAACTTGTGAGTGCTGTGCCTCTTTTTCGAAAGGGTTTGTCTGTGTCATCATTTATGAGACTGTTCCCCTTGACACATGAGAACATTCTGAGTTTGTTTTACTGGCTCACCTGCAAATTAAAGGGTAGATTCACATTTTTTCAAGTCTATCTTAATGCAGTCCTAACTTTCTCTCTTTCTCATGTGATTGTGTAAGAGACAGGATGGAACAAAATCCACAGTATATCCCAACCAATATTGGATTTTTTTATACTGATATCGACATTTGCAAGTTTAAAAAGTAGTAATAGATAGAAAAGAATAGATTGCGATATTTTTTCAACTTAAATACATAATATAAACAATCAATATTTTTGTTGTACTGTGACCAAGATACACACTGAGCGCGACATTTTACACTTGAAAAATCAGCTTTTCAGTGGTCTCTGGTCGATAAACTATGTAATGGAGACAGTGTTTCTAAATTACCTCAAACCTAGTTTGGCATTTCTGTACTGTAATTTCTTGTTACTCATTGGTCGCCATATACACCGATGCAGAGATATCTGCAATAAGCTAATAAGTTTAGCTGAAGCAAATATGAGGAAGTCTGACTTAGCCAAAAGAGTAGGTTTCTTCTAAAGTTATGGTCATTTTAGTGCAGAATTCCTTATTTCTGTTTCCTCGGAAAGCGTTTCCTTGCTTAGGCCCAAGAGAGCCACAGTAACAAAAAGAGTGGATTTTGTACTAAACAGGCTGCAACTTCCACCCACTTGATTTGATTTGACTAACTGCAACTGCTGAAGCCTCTTATTTGCTTTGGTTAAACTTCAGAATGCATTTTTGCACAGAGGATTGTGGACATCTCTCACATTGTAAACGCATTAGAAGGTAATGTCTTCACAGCCAGTATGGACAGGAGGAATGATTACATTGACCAATAACTCTTTAAATGAACATACAGGCATGTGAGAATTATTTTAAGGCATAAAATGTGAACCTGTCTTTTAAGCACAAAAACTGTGGCCACTTTGAAGCTCTGATATTTGTTTCATTTTGCTTTGAAAACTCACATATCAAAGCGGCGATTGTTAGACTTACTTTATAGCTGATAACTGCTGCTATTTCGCATTTACTCAAACACGAACCACCTTTAACAAAAATAAGCACTTTCAAAACAGGGTTACAAAGTGCTTTACATGGGAAAATCAAGATAAAACAATTCAGCACAATAAAATAGATATGTAAAATAATAAATAAATAACGCCAGGCCACTAACAGTACAGAGAATTAAATAGAATAAAATACCCAACAATAAAACAATATAAAATAATTTTTAAAAGTGTTACATAAATTTTGAATACATCCAGCACTTGATTTCTGATACATTAGGTCAGTGGTTCTCAAACTTTTTGGTATTAAGGACCCCCAAATTGATACATATCAGGCCGCAGACCCATATTTGTAGTATCAGGGATCTGTCTGATAAGATTTAATTATTCCATAACTGTCTATGCTGTAGATTGACAGATTAACAGTGAAGAGTGTGAAACCTATGAACAGAATAGTCAGTCTTATACATTCTCTCTAACTTTTAGTCAGTGAAATAATAGTGAATTTAAAATATTCAGCATTTTTCTGGGGACCCCCTGGAACCCCCTCAAGGACCCCTAGGGGTCCTCTGACCCCAGTTTGAGAACCACTGCATGAGGTGATGAAGGTTGCCTTCTTCACTGGTTTTTAATGGGAGATCTGAGTGTCATCCATATAACGATGATAATAAATGTTGTGTTTGGGGATATCGTGTCCTAGTGGGTGCATGTATATACAGAACAACAGGGGGCCAAGGATGGAGCCTTGGGCAACACCACTGGTCAGAGGGGCCACTGAAGAGGAGGCATCACCAACAACTGATGAAAAAGTTCTGTTTGACAAGTACGATTTAAACTGTGTCCCTTAGGCCGACCTGTATTTCAACTGACCAGCATCAGCTGTTAGTAGTAGATGATCTGTAGCAGTTCTCACTGTGATTATGTTACTTCTGAGTCTTTTTCCATAAGGTGTTTATCCTTTGTATGTCGAGGGTGTCTTGGCCTATGCGAAGAGTCCTCCGTTGATATTGGCTCTGGCTTTTTTACCAGCATCAGTTATTTTAGAGAACAGTCTCTTTAACTGTTGAGGTATTTTAGACACACATTAAGAGTAACATCGTGCGTGCTTTTCCTTGACAACATTCAACAATATGTATCTGTGTCAGATGCTACACTGGGTTTTAACCATCCATTAATGAGTGCATTGAAGCCTGTGGTTCCCTGTCAGTTCAATGGTCTGAACTGTTACCGCAGACAAATTGAATCCAACCAGGTAGATCTCCTGGGGCTTTCCAACAGAACTGGTTCCCCTGGTCATGCATGCCTGCCACTGGATGGGAGAAACAGTTAACTGTTAAACAGCCTGGGGGAGCAAAGACGGCTTTCAGATCCAGCCCCACATTCCTAACCTCTCTCTAGGCTATAAAATGTGGAGCCCCAACAGTTCAGCCCCTCCTCCTCCTCCTTCTGTGTTTGTTTTCTGACTCCCTCCTTCTGCTTCAGAGTGGAAGAGCGGCCTGACAGGGACATACCATTCTCCAACCACAGGGGAACTCATTTAGTTGAGTAAAGAGAGGCTGCGTTCATTTTTAGAGCTTCAAGCTTCCTGCCTCCCCCGCTGTGCTTTTTGTGAGTGGACTGGTCCGAGGTGGAGAGGAGCGGTTGGAGGGGGGTTCAGAAGAGGAGAGAGTGAGAACAGCATTTGGAAACCCAGCTGATCAGAGCTGTGGTATTCTGCCACAGAGGCAGAGGGAGAGGGAGCGTGACTGGAAAAAAGAAAAGAGAAGAGAGAGAAAGCAGAAAGCTGAAATATTTGTGATTTTAAGACTGAGAATAGACCAATAGAAGAGTGGAGAAAAAATGTGTGAAAACTGGGAACTCGTGTGAGAGAGAGAGAGAGGCTCTGTGGAAAGATGTGAGAGCTGTTGGCAGGGGTGGAAAATCTGAAGAAGAAACACGCAGAAAAGAAATCAGTCAGGCTCTGGAAACCAATCCAGTGAATCCTTGAGTCGGCAGAGGGTTGAAGGACCCCCGTGGAAAGAGGAGTGATGTCTTGGCTGTCACCCGTGTCATGGGCCAAATGGACGTGGACGGCGGTGCGAGGGGGAGAGGGAGAGGACGATGAAGAGGGGCAGGAGGCCAGCGAGGAGAGGGAGCAACGTGGAGAGAGAGGAGAGGAAGAGGAGGAGGAGGAGGAGAGATCTCAAAGCTGCAGGCAAGTGTTGTGCTGGAGCCCTGAGACTACTGACACTGTGATTCACACTGTCTGGACTGGAGAGGGAGGCATTTTCACACGTGTGTTCATGTGTGTATGTCCACCTGTCAGGTTGAGGAATCTCTAATATTATGAAGGTTGTCTTATCTGTATCAACATATTTTTTAGTTTACATGCAGAAATGTCAAATGTTGTCGTGCAGGGCTGACAAATGTGTCAGTGACACATTTCTGGCATGGCTGTGGTTCAGACTGTGACAGTGTTTGAGCTGAATGTTTTTCTCGGCCTCACTGGTACATCCTCATTTCTGTGGCTTCGCAGAAATAACACACACTCCAGCACTGCAGTCAGGTACGGTTTAGTTTAAATGATGTAATCATTGCTCACAAACATGACACACACTCCCTGCTCCTCGTGTCGGCTTTGATAGCCGTGTTATCTCGGCCATTGTTCTAAGTGGACTCAAAGATTCTCAACTGCTTTTTTTGTGCTGACTTCCGCAACATTTTATTGACAAGATAATGTATCACTACCCTACCTTAAAATGCCATGTTTGTTTAGTATATCAGCAGATCAGCAGTTATTTAACCAGTCACATCAATATCTAACTACACTGTGGTGTGGCTTCCTGAAGTGATCAGATCAAACTGACTGTTTATGCTCTACAACGTTAAAATCACAAGTCAGTGTTGAGAAGGGCATATTGCAAACTGTATTCAGTTGCAGTGTTTACATCTTATAGATATATAATAGATAGATACAGTAGATATATGGTGCAGTCTCATTGCTCACTCTGTATAGTGCTGAAGATGTGACAGGAAAGAGTGGGCTGTCCTATTTCCTCTTTCTCTCTCTCTTTCTTTGCTCAGTCTTTTACATTCTCCGCATTACTGGCATGAATCAAGTAGTGCCAAGTGTTGCCAAAACACAATACAACATCAGAGGAGACCGTAAGGTATACTACAGATGGATTTGGGACAGTAAAGACTTGTGAAGGCACATCAAAGTCCTCTTTGCACATGATACATGATACAAGAAGTATTAAAATGTATATGATTATATTCAGTACACTTAGTACACAGGATTGATACTTTTGTAGTATCATCATTTAGATCAGTTTTCTCTCATCTGTGCTTTTTTATGCAAAAGATGAATAGTTTTACCTCTTTAGGCCTCTAAAAAGTGTTCAGATATAGAACCACGTTAGAAGGGAACATCACTCTTTGGTTGAACTGCAACCTGCTGTGATGACACTGATCTGCTTTAAAGGATCACAAGCTAAAAAGGTTGCGAAACACTGCCTTAGATTATGATACCATGAATCCTACAGTATCTGGAATCTAATGATATCTCAGTATGATTCAATAGGTCTGGGAGAGAATAGAAATAAAGAGTTGCATTCGTCCTTATACTTGCACATATTGCACATTTTAATGCAGTTAGTGCACTTCTGTTTATGCAAGTCGTCTTTACAGTTCGCAGTGCTGATTCAGCCTTTTGCTTTTTGAGTACACGTAGTTCCAGTATTTATAATGCAATCACTACTCCTCCGTCATGTAAGGATCTTTCTCATGTTTTGAATGTTTGGGTAGTTAATGCTCTCTCTCTCTCTCTGTCTCTCTCTGGCTACCACAGCTCTGACTCAGAGGGTCATTTTGACACTCCTGAAGCTGCAACTCCTGTCCGAGCCCCTCCCACCTTCCCAGGAGAGCTGGAGAACAACAACACTGACGCAGACAAAACAGGTGAGGCCACTGCTGAGCAAATAACTGACAGAGAGAGAAAGATGTCAAAGACGTAAACACACTACAGTACCACCTCGGGGTAGCTGAAGCTCCTCATTAACATTACATATATTAAACAGATCAAAAGACATGCCTTTTCTGCTACACGGCACATATTATAGACAGACTGTCCCTCCTTGAAGTTGCCATGGAAACAAGAGTCTTTTGGTGTTGCTCTAAATGCTCAGACATCACATGTGTGTGCATGTGTTTGTCTTTATAGTCAACAAAAGAAAAATGTTTCTAAAATGTGTCAACTAAGTCATCTTTGTATGTTCAAGTAATCATTTTAAACAGCACTTTTGGGCATATATGAATTCCACTACTGTTTCTGAACTCTGTGTATCAGGTTCACCATGCCAGAGTAATTGGATACATGTGCAGTCTGACTGTTTCAGGAATGTACCCACCCCGCTTTAAATTGGAATTTACCTGAACCATAACCAGTTGTGCCAATATTCAATTTTCCTATCATACAAACGTGTCATTGATTTGCAGTGTTTTAGTACAGGTACCTGTGGTTACAGATACCTAAGCCGTGAAACATGTCCTGCATGCTTGGTATGTAAGCTGGTATGCACATAGAGAAGGGACTTTGGCTGGGTTTTTTTGGGTGTGATGATGGCGGAAGCGCTGTCATTGTCATTTGAATCACTAAGAGGAGGAGCCTACAACAGAGTGTGGGAATGGCCTTTGCTCTGGAATTCAGCAGGTTCAACAAAAGCTTTGGTTCGCCCCGTTTTGTATTGGTAACTGATAGAGGTCACAGTGAGGGGAGTGACTGAACAAAGCTTGTTATCAGGCTGAAACCATTACAGAGCTCGGTTTTTAAGAAGGTTTTTAGGGGACCGTGTGTTGTCGCCGTGCGTTGTCGCCGTGGTAGGAATAAATCTTTCCTGTAAAACAGCTCCAGCAACATTTTCCAAAAGTGTACATCGTAAAGGTCAACCAGTATGGAGCGAGGAGGGAGTTCACTTTTGTTTCAACCACAAACATCCCTACCTGCAGCTACGAAATGAGGAAGTTTGAATCCTGGCAGGCAGGAGTTGAAGTGCCTCTAGAAACTTCTTTGAATGTAAACATGCTGATGGCTGTGTTTGTCTGTGCCCTCCAAAGTCTCCATTACTACATCAGCATTAGTCTATACATGGTGACACTTTATAAATATTTAATACACGGTTGAAGACTTTGTTAAAGCCGAAAAGGCACCTAACCTTAAACAGATTCCATTACCAGATGGGTATTTGAGTTAATACATGTGCAATTCATTATAATACTATTTCATAATGTTTTGGTTCTAAAAATATTAGGAATATTGCTTTAAATTCAAGATAATTATAAATATAATAAATGTGTGTTAGACTGAAAACAACTATTAATCACAGATACACACAGTACTTTTTACTCATACTAAAATCAATGAAGTATAATGGTAAACAAATGCAAAACAATTCATTTTATTAAACAAATTAGACCACATATTTTGCGTATTGTTGCAAACAGGCACCGCAGCCGAGTGAGATTTAGCCCATCCACATGTTCTGCCTTTATAAACACAAGAGTGAGAGAACAAAAACATAATCTGGATGAGGACGTGTTTGTACGGACACGTTGGACTGCAGGAATACTTTGAAAATGACACTCTGGCGACATGCTAATGTGAATGGAAGCAGGTAGAAACACGGCAGGCTGTGCTAGTCTCCTAGCAACATAATATTACATGAATATGGTGAGCACGACAGGCGTACTGAAATATGCTGATGTGTCAAAAGGTTCCCTGGAGGCAATAATTACACTACATCAGCCGCTGTCCCTGTTGTCCTCAACACAACACAAAATAAATCATAGCTCTCTTTTTTCCATCTTCTCTCTGTTTTCTAACGCACTGCTTGGTTTAAATGTCATGGACCTCATAGTAAGACATCGCCATGGCAACAGCAGCAATTGGAAGAGTTGGCTGGCTCGTAACCAATCAGATGTCACCTACATCTGAGTTTAGATTTGATTGGAGAGATTATCAAAGGTGGAAGAAGTGTGCATGCAGATTTAATTTAATTCTGGTGTTTTGTTTTCTCTCATTTCTTCCTAAGATGTGGATCAGGAGGAGCACCTGATAGTGACTGCTCCTGTTGGGGATCAGGATATTTTGCTCAGCCACAACATGGGTCAGGATGAGCCTGCGGTCCCTGTGGGTGGCCCACTGAAAGTAAACATCCAGACCCTGGAAGCAGAACAAACAGAGAATCTTCCAGAAGCTTTGGGCTCTGTGCCTGTCCCTGTTTCATCCTCAGTGACGGAAACGCCTGAAGTGGCCAAATGCACAGCACCATCCCCCGAGCCATCCCAAGCCCCAGTCCTAGTTGCAGATCCTGTCCCGGACGTGGCTCCAGCTCCATCTCCTGCTCCATCTCCTGCTCCATCTCCAGCTCCTGCTCCAACCCCAACCCCAGAACCAGACTCAGTCCTGAGCAGTGAATCTGCAGTCAGCCCAGCTCCAGAGCCCCCTGAGCAGAAACCTCTTGCTGAACCAGAACCACAGTGCAATGGCCTTGACCAGACAGAGCCCACTCAAAAGACTAAAACCAGCAAGTCTAAGCCTCCATCCCTGAAAGTAAAGGCCTCGCTGGATGAGCTTGTCCAAACAAATGAGGAACAAGAACTTCCTGTTCCCAAGGCCACTTACATGTTTGACCCTGACCAGCTGGATGACAGCTTTAACCCGTTCACCAGCGGCGGATCCAAAATCCAGAACTCTCCCCCACCGTGCGGTTCAAGCTCTCTTGCCAGACTCGAGCCACTCGGTAGCTCATTGCCTGTCTGCGAGGCCAGCTCAGCAGCTCCATCAGAAGCAGAAATGATGGAGTCATTGTCAGAGGCGAAGCCTGTGATGCTGGAGTTTGGTCTGGACGAGGGGACAGTCCGCAAGCCACCGCCGAGGAAATTAGGTGGTAAAAAGACAAATAGCAAACTGGCAGCTAAGAAGCAGAAGCCCAAAGGATCAGAGGCTTCCTGCAAACCCGCAGCAGAACCCACAGTTTCAGAAACAGATTCTCAACCAGTGTCAGAACCAGTTTCTCAACCAGCATCAGAACCAGTTGCTCAGTCGGCACCAAAACCAGTTTCTGAACCAGCATCAGAAACAGTTTCAGATCCTCTTCCAGAAACTGCTTTGCCAGTTTCAGACTCTGCTGCGCCTCTGAACCTTGACGATGTTCCTATTCCCAAGACGGGAACATATAACTTTGATCCCAATCAGTGGGACGACCCGAACTTCAATCCGTTTGGCAGCAATAGCACGATGAGCACCTCTCCAGTGCTCCCTAAGAGCTCCTACAGTTTTGACCCAGACAATTTTGATGACTCTGTGGACCCTTTTAAACCCTCCAAAACCCTGAGCACCGAGGAGACGTCCGGTAGCGCCCCACAGCCGGAGAAAAAAGTGAAAGACGGAGGCAAACAGAAAGCAGGGCACCTGGCTGGGGAGAAGAAAGTAAGGCAGATTCCCAAGAAAAGCAAAGAGAGGACAATCACGTAAGTCTACAGCAAATATGAAAACTTTCTCTCTTGCCCCAGGAGTTTGCAATTTTGAGGTTGTAACATTATCACCAATAATACAAATTCTGATTTCAGTTTGTATAATTTATACTCTTTCATATACTAAGAGTTAGATTCATTCCACTGAGCTTGCTCTTTCTTTTCCTGGATGTGTTAGTATTTACATTTGCTAACGGTTGGACGCATACCAAACAATGCTTTGAACACATGCCAAACACTTAACACTGCATACTGACCATTGATGCAATTTCCAGGTTATATATAGGCCCTTAATAGTGCTTATAGCTGCAGTGGTTTGGACTAGTTTCAGCTTTTCCAGGTCTGTCGACATCTTGTGTTTATGCTCAAACTTTAATCTATCTGCTGAGTATCTAACATGCTGAGCTGAAACACCTTAAGTCACTCACACGCTCTCCTCTGTCTCCTCCCCCTGCTCTGTTCCTCGTTCCCTTAATTAATATCCCCTTCATCCTTCATCCTTCCTCCTCTTGTCTGTTACGCAACCC
>NTHP01000033.1:1492928-1544469 GCA_003416845.1 Oplegnathus fasciatus
CCCCCCCGCTTTCGTCCACTTCTATTAGCTCCAGGACATCTGAACAAGTCAAGTTTCTCTGTTTTCTGTTGTAAGTACTCTCACTATCGACGCTCTCTTCCTTTCATGCATGCTGGCTTCCCATTTTACTCTCATCGTGGCATGTGCTGCGTCAGAACTGACTGTTGAAGGAGGGAAATTAAAAATGTCTTCCTCGGTTCCACTTCGACTCACCATCCCCTGATACATCAACAAGTTAATTTGTCCCGTCTTGTGATTCCTCCAGAAGTTGGGCAGCACTAGCATGGTTATACTGGCTATACTAGCTATGCGTGTAGCTGTACCTCATTTAATATGGGGCGCAAAAGACAGAGAAATGCTTGCTGCTCTGTGGTTGTAGAAACAGGAGGAAGAGGAATTAAAATGTTTAAGGATCACTACTTTTGGATCTGTAAGCTCTGACACTTGTATTGTCACCGTGTGCTTGTTTTGTAGGAATTCCTGTAAAGTCGAGAAATATGATGAGAGCCAGTCCTTGGTGCTTGACGTGTGCAATCAGGTAATGTGTGTTTTTCTGTGTGAGTGTTGTGTCAGCCCGAAATGTTTCACCTTACCGCAGTGACACTGCAATGTCCATTATTCAGCAGCTGTCTAACCTCCTGGCCACACCTCACCTCTTCGCACACACACAGACACACACACACACACACGGTGACACAAGCTGACAGGAGCATCAGCAGTGTCTCCAACTCTGCAGTGCTGGCTTGGCATGGTGACAGACCTGTGACTTATCGCTCTGCAGTCAAAGATTAGTCCGCTGCTCCCGTGTGCCCTCAACATTATCACCTCCTCCACCCTTAGGTGATATCCTCAATATATTATGTAATACCAGAGTCTCAAAGATAACTTATTGTAACACAGTTACAGTGGATCTCTGGGACTGTGATAAGTGGTACTTTCATGTCTGATGTAATGTGCTGCATCCACATTTATTCATGAAAAGTTTCAATCCACAACGCTACATATAGACTTTCCTTTGCGCTAGGAACAGTTTTTATTAAAGGTGCTAACTCATAAGGGTCTCAATAAATCCCATCGTAATCCCATCGTAATGTGGGTCCTATCTTCCTCCCTTGTCTCCAGGGGGAGGATGAGGTGGTGGTTCAGACCCCGGAGATCACTCAGCGAGTTCACCACGCCACCGACGAGGAGAAGCTCGCCTCCACTGGCATTATGGGCCAGACTGCAGACAGCCAGGAGGAGAAAGGAGAACCCGAATGCCATAAAGCACCAGCAAAAAGACAGCCAGTCAATGATATATCTGTGAAGGATGGTAAGTTTGGATCTTCAAACCCTCCACTTTGTGTAAAATTTAAAGCCGTGTTTGGAGTTAAAATGAGCAGACAGTGAAAAGAGAGACTTTTTGGCTCATTGTCAGGTCATCATTAAGTCATGCTAATAATGACACTTTTTTCCCTTTAAGTCAATTTTAGTGGAAGGAACAACTGACCTATCTATTCACAAAGCAAGGCATGTTTTTATTATGTGAAGCAAACAGCACTAGTAGACTAAATAATTCTACCGGTAGTCATAATATCTGGTCTCTTTTATTCCACCCGACCTTGTAAGTTTACTTGTGATGTAAGTGAGTTGTATTTTATAGGGCATATGAAAGTCCATTTTAGCTCAGTGTATGCATGAGGCATGGTGTTAAAGGAGTATTGGAGACTGCAAAGCCCCAAGAATGTGTCGAATTTTAACTGGAGCATGCACACTCAGCAAAATCCTGTCCTGGATAAAAGAAAGTTATAAATGTTACGCTGGGGAACAAACGCTTCCCACAGTTGTGCATCACGAGCAGTCTGTGTCAGTGGTGCAGGTATCAACCCGTCCTTTTTCATCACAGAAACAAGACAATCTTATGGAAACTAGACAAATAGTGCCCATATTCTTAATGCTGAGGTTCAGGTAAGTTTTTGACAATGAGCACAGATAAGATACTGTATTGTACTGGACTGTTTTTTTGGTATTTAGATATGCGTAATTAGTACAGTTAACAGTTGTCATTTGTCATTGAATTATGTGTTTTCTCTCCTCAAAGGTCCCGAGTCTAAGATTGCAGATCACCTGCAGGAGAAGGACACCTGTAGTCTGAAAGATGATATAGTAAGTAGACTGTAGGAACCACAGGGAGGGAACCGTATGAATATTTAAACATGACCGGCTTGTTTTGCACCATAAGTGGAGTCCTACTTTTTTACTTTTTAATACTGGGACAACAGCTAGCTTGTGTTGCTTTCTTATGGCCCGCTAGCTATCATAGCCACAATAATCTACAATAAAACTATGATGATAGTTGTTACTCACACAGTATTTGTCTAAGATAACAACTCTTGCACCTTCAAGTTATATAAATTTTTGATCAATAAAATCAACACAAATGTGAACAGTTTTCCCAGAGCACTCCTTGACAGCATGTGGTCTGAAATGAAAAGTATGAACAGCAGAAGCAGTGATGCGTGGCATGCCATAAGGGATCTGCTTACAACATGGAAGGATTACGGATGTTCTTGTCAGATCTCAGACTGAGCACACAGTATGTTTTCTGCATGTTCCGCAGAGTGAGATATCCCTGAACCAAACAACAAAGCTGACCAGCAGTGAGGGCCCAGGCATGGCAGCCCTGTCCCAGGACAACATACCTCTGAGTGAGATGGACAAGGCCGCGGTGCTCACCCTGATCAGAGAAGAGGTACGTCACTGCCACACACTCAGAAAGCCATTTCATTAATCTTTTAGATCTGAACATTTATTTTCTTCATGCACTGTCCTCCAATCAGATCATCACTAAAGAGATTGAGGTGAATGAGTGGAAGAAGAAGTACGAGGAGAGCAGAGCTGAGGTTTTGGAGATGAGGTATGAACCTTCACTGTTTCCCCTGAAGCTTGCTTCACATTTAAAAGTGATACAGTGTAAATGAAAAAGACATACATAATTTAGGGAAACAAAGTTGACAAATGGTGTGCTTTCTATTGTTATCTTGACAGGAAAATAGTTGCAGAATATGAGAAAACAGTTGCACAGATGATTGGTAAGTTGCTGCCACCTGGTGGTGGATTATTCTACATGGTTTTGCGTGTTTAACAGGTTTAGCACCTCATGGCTCCAGAATGCCTCATTATAAGTAGCGTGTGTATTTCATGGCTGCATGGATGCATTACATTACATTGCACTTAAAATGTGTAAAGTCAAGTCAGAAAGTATTGGTCGTTTTTGTTGCGTTGGGTCTGTAGCAGTGCGTAGGATTTGAAATGAAACAATGACAATGAGATTCAAGTGTCACCTCAGCTTTAACATCCACATCAGAGGAAGATTGTGGTAATTGTAGCCCTTTTTTATTCATACATGCCCAAATGATAGGGGACATAAAGTAATTGGATTGACTTACTTAAACTTAATAAAGTCAACATATTTGTTTGCTGATCTTTTTAGTCTACAACTGCTTAAAGTTTGTGGCTCAAAAACACCAGCAGACACTCTGTAACTTCCCTCGTGATCCTCTACTGCAGCCAGGTGGTCTTCAGAGAGTCAAACACATGATCAGTTGTACTGAGGTCAGCTGTCTGACCTGGTCAGTCATGTGTTTACACTGTTTGCCTTGTGTGTATTTTGTGTGCATTTTTTTGGATCACTGTCCCGCTGCATTGTCTTAAAATGGGAGAACTAATTGTATGTATGAAAAGGGCTAAGAGTCCAGTATGGATATGAACACACTAATTTTTTAGGCACTGCTTCATGTCAAACACAGTCTGCTGGAGTAGCCTACAGATCCAGAACAATGGAAAATAAATCACTGCTCTCATACAATTTAGTAATATCCACTGAAGTGTTGATATTTTTATTATTTCATCTGGTGTACCCACATACATGTCAAGGTTGCATTTGACAGTGCTGTTTGAGTTCAGTCTTTAAAATAAGTGGTACACATCTAGCCTTTACTACCTTTAAATCTTATATTTTGACTCTGTTTCAGAGGACGAGCAGCAGCAGAAGACCCTGTCCGGTAGTAAGTCAGTCAGGCAGTTGACCTTAGAGAGGGATCAGGCCATGGCGGACCTCAACTCCGTGGAGCGCTCCTTCGCTGACCTCTTCAGGAGGTATGAGAACATGAAGGGAGTCCTGGAGGGCTTCAAGAAGGTCAGTAAAGCTTCAGTATGAATCTGGTGAGATGCTATCCAGCCCACTACCACATTATAGCCAGATCACTAGATATTCTGTACGTGTATCTCTCCAGAATGAGGAGGTGCTGAAGAAGTGTGCGCAAGACTACCTGATGCGGATCAAGCAGGAGGAGCAGCGATACCAAACCCTCAAGGTGCATGCTGAGGAGAAACTGGACAAGTAAGCTTCCACGCCTGTAATTCCAGGATTCAATCATTAGACAGGTTTTTAATCCTGAAAGACTCGACAGAGTCTCTCATTTTGACAATCTCTCTTGTCTCCTTCACTTCCTGTCTAACAGGGCGAATGAGGAGATAGCCCAGGTACGTGCCAAGGCCAATGCTGAGGGTGTCGCACTAAACGCCAGCCTGAGGAAGGAGCAGATGAAGGTGGAGTCACTTGAAAGAGCTGTCCTTCAGAAGGTAGGATGACTGCAAACATGATTAAAATGGATTCACCGTGTTCAACTGTGTGAGCGAAAGGCCGGGTGTGCTGAAAAAACACTCTGGATAATTGAGGTTAAAACCCTTTTACTGTTGGCTTCCCTTTTCAAATCTAAAGCCTGTTTAAACATCAATGTATTATTGTCACATTAAGTGTGGTATGGAGGAATTATAATTGTAAACAAATAAGTCACAAATAATCACAGTTGAGGTCATTTGTGGGCTTTATTTCACCCCAGTGGGGAGATTACAGGACTAATGTTCTGCAAGGTTATGACCACAGATCCCACAAAACCTGTTGTTTCCTGTTCCTTTCCCATTGTTTTGTTTGGTTGTCTATTAAAGTTTAGTAAAAGGGATAACATCAGGTTTTTACACCAAGAAGAGCTCTGAAACTTTTTGTTCTTCTTGCATCGGAAGAGGCTCACGATGTTAAAAAATGCAGATTAATGGTGTTAAATTACAGTGATTTCAAAAGTGCTTCAACAAGTCCTTCAACATGTGCAGGCATTGAGCACAGATTTTATAAATGCACAGCTGCCATCACACTGGCACGGCATCTAACACTAGGGGGCAGTGTTTCATTTACTAAAACCAGAATCTGGTGGAAATTAAGAAGATCACAGAACCTCATTATCATAGATAGGAACTATTTTATTTATTTATTTATTTTGCTGTTTTCTTCTTAATTTTAGTTTGTTTATGGGTGTTGGCCCAACCACAGTGTGGTCCCTCCCTGCTCTAAATAATATAAGTATAAATAAGTAAGTAAAAAAAATAAGTAAAAATAAGTAAAAACACTCTGTTACAAGTAAAAGTCCTGAATTTACCGTTTGTATTATCAGCAAAATGTACTTAAAGTATCAAAAGTAAAAGTACTCATTATGCAGAATGGCTCCTTTTAAAGTGTTATATTATTATAGATTATTATGTTTTTCTGTTTTTATCACCAACTAATACATGTAAGAGCATTTTAATGTTGTAGTTCATCAATGTAGAGCCAATTTTAGATACTTTGTATAGCAGTATAATACTGCATCATATCATATAAGCATAAGCATATCATGTTTTTATGTAAAAAGTAACTAGTAACTATAAGTGTCAGATAAATGTAGTGGAGTAAAAAGTACTATATTTCCCTCTGAAATGTTGTGAAGTAGAAGTATAGCGTAGCATAAAATGGAAATGCTCAGCTAAAGTACAAGTACCTCAAAATTGGACTAAAGTACAGCACCTGAGTAAATGTACTTAGTTACATTCCACCACTGGTTAGTGTTTAACACAGCACAATGGACATGCTCAATTTAAATATTCCAATATTCCAGGTGTGCACATGGACTCACATTTTCTCTCTGTGTAGACTGTAAGACTTTTATTGCAGCTGTGCAGAATTGTGTTTCTGTCCTGTAGCTTGACCACCAGTTTCTAAACACGCTTCCTCTCTCTGTCTCTCACAGAATCAAGAGATCGAGGAGCTCACTAAGATCTGCGACGAACTGATCGCCAAGCTTGGAACAGAATAAGAGGCCTTTAATCAAACCCTCACTGCAGCATCAATGTAAATTCTGTACATGATCACACTCAAGCACATGTCAACCTTTCTTTCTCTCTGCTCATATGTTGTTTTTTAGAGATTAAAATACAGAATGGTTGCACTTTCTCTTTTGATGTTTTCAGACTGAAATATGAAACCAGGACAATAATTGATCATGGTATTAATCGTGTCATGGCACAAAGAAGAAGAAGCACAAAGTTATTATGAGATGTATTTGAATTATTTTGAAGGGGAAGCGCCATGATTTATTGATCTTTGGTGAAGGACTTACAGTAAAGGCTCATTCATCAGTTTTTAACTGTTGATCCTCTTCTTTTGAAATGTGTGCGCTTTTGAAAAAATCTAGTTTGTTGTATTACAAGGAATTTCCATTATCATTTTATACAGCATGTTTAACACAAAACTGTAGGATATAATGTGGGAACTAAGGGAAAGACGATGTGTGCACACAGCACAGACATCTTTTACCACAGTGCGTCGACACTGTAATTAACCGTGTTGATAATACGGTCTACAGAAAGGACGAATCTCTCTGTTGAGTGCCTAAACTGATCACAGCGTATTAGTTTTCTGGCCTATAAATATTTCTTGCTGCCATTTCTTCTGTGACACAGACAGTCAAGTTCTACTGGTTATCTACGTTCATGAGCAAATCATCTGTAAGTAATATTACGGAGTATTTCTTCAGTTGCCTTTGTTTGTCTTTGTTTCGCAGGGTAAACATATACAATGTGTGATAAAGTCCTCAGTTATGCAGAGTTTGAAGTTAAACCACAGAGTTTGGACATCATGAACATTAATAAATCTCTGGGATTGTTAAATATGAAGAGCACTTAAGAGATTCGTATCTTAAATTCTATAATATTTTATTCATTTGATGATAGTTTGACAGTGATGGGTGGAAACTGAAGTTTAGTTTGAAGCCTAAGTAATAAAAACTTTGCTCTTATTATACTGTAATATTAAACCATGTGCCATGTTTCATTTTCTCGCTCTGCGTTTGAGTGAAGAAAACTTAGAAACACGTTCTGTCGCTGCCATGTAGATATTTTTGGGCCGTATTCATATTTGATCCGTCTCCAAATGTTGCTGGTGTGACTTTATTTTGTCAGTTTTGAAAAAGAAAAAAAGGATTTGATTTGACTCTGTTGCCAAAGTGTACTGTATACAGTATATATCTTTTATGATCAAAATATCCTGAACAACAGTGAGTTATAATGGGTTTGCAGTTTTGATGCTTTACCTGCAGTAGATGAATGGGCGTACATGGTGGGCTACATTACTCTTTAAGGTGAAGGTCTGTTATTTTGGTGAGCAGAGGTTCATCATGTTGTAATATCTTCATTACTAGCACACGAGTGCATTTTTGGTCAGATGTGTTTCAGATATAGAGGACTGCAGAAGCCTTCTCGTATGTCAGCACAATCAATTGCCAAATGTCATTGTAAGATGACCTGGTTTTCAGTGTGACTGTGTCCTGTTGTTGTGGTGTTACGTCAGTCTGAAGGTGCTTTTCGATGCAAATCCATTGTCACAGTACAATATGTGTAAATTTTATACTTTATGAAAAGAATATTCAGAATTTTGTTCCTAATATTTGTAAAATTGAAGAATTAAGTATACTCAGATTCTATGTTAACTGCTATATTTTGTGCATTCCTGAATAAATGGTTAAGATTTAATATTATGCCAGTTTCCTCCCTTGCCTTTGAGTCATTTAAGCACATAACAAATCACAAACACATAACATCTTTGTTGTTCCCGAGTCCACTATCATCGCAGTGATGAACATAAACACGTGCAGACTCTGTGACTGTTTATTCCTTCAGGGGAGCCAGAAGCCAAGTTTCCTCACTGTTTTCATGCTCTTGCAGTCGCCTTTTACAAACATGTCATTAGTGGCATTTTGTTTGTGAGTCAAGAGCCTGCAGTTTCCTCCAGCAGTCAGATTTAACAATTACAACAATGTAGACATGAATGTATCGACAAAACAGTCTATCTCAGGCCATGTGACGTGATCCACAACAGTGGCGTGTCAGTGATTTTGCGAGAAGCTGCCCATTTTTTCAATATTAATCAACTATGTCATATCGAAATGAAAAATCACAAACAGGGTTCAATTTGTATACTGTAAATTTAAAAATATCACAACTAAGGCAGTTAAGTCACTAACTGAGACCTCTACCAGCATTAGACTCTCAGCATTACCCTGTTGTGCTGCAATCTGACTGCAAAGATGACCTCTCTCCTGCTCCCACTGGGCCGGAGCAGAACTGTACATCACATTTTGGATAAACAGAAGGTGTTAAAAGTTAGCAATTAACTCTTCCTTACTTGATATTGTTCAACACTTTGTTTTGTAAACAGTTAACTATAGTGAATCAGTGCTGGTATTCTTTACTATCCACTACATATAATTTAATGATGTTTACTCTGACAAAACAGGTGGTGATCCTCATTAAATCCCAGTTGCTTTCTTTCACTGCAGCTTCAGGTTTACACAAATTGCAAAACAGTGGCAGACAAATTGTGATGCTATTATAATGTGTGTGATCTGGTGACAATTCACTGTCTGGCTCAAGGACACCACAGCAACTTAGATATTTGCTGACACACACGGTCTTATCATTTTATTTAAATCAGGAATTAATGTGAATATTGATGATAATTGAAATGGAAGAAGTGTGGAAGCCGTAGAAAGGAAGTAGTAAGTTATTTGAATGATGTCAGTAAAACATGTTCAGGCTAATTTTAGTAATTTTTTTATGTTTAATATCGCTTATGTAAATACATTCAAGACTTACCTGTTATTACATGCAGCTCAAATGTTTATGTTCTTATTTACATTTACTCTATGGACATATTTGTCCCAAGTTTTGTCCATTTAGTCGACCTTGTCCCGGGGTCGGTCTTTGCAGCACCTTCTCACCACATGGTGGTGTCCTTAAACACCAAGTACCACAGCCGGCCATGATGGGACCCTAAGTGGAGTTTATTCTGACAGATCAGTCAGGTTTGGACATGGCAGTTAGTTATTCAGTTAGTTAGTTAGTTAATAAGTTTATTGTCTAAAATATGGAAATAGTTTTTTACTTCATCACACAGCACTAAAAACAACTCAAGACAACTAATGCATGCATGAAGAACTCAGCATCAACAAACAACATAGAAAACAAATTAGAATTGCTTTTGCCAGGAACGACTTGCTGTACAGATTTTTAGTGGCTTTTGTCTACAGCACGTCTTTGAGAGTAAAAGCTAAGGGTGGAAAGGATCAGTTTCAATCTGGAAAGCTTTGCTCCTTATATTTAATTCATATTTCTTGCTTGGTTGTATCTGCCTCTTCCCTAAATAGCAGAGAAGGTCAAGATCTGACTATCAGGGTAAAACTGTTTCTCCTGCCACTCCTTTACCTTGTCTATACTGTCAGCCATGGCATGATGGGAAGAAAGCCAGTGGACTTGACTGAGCTTGCTGGAAATGGTTGTCTACGGTTTATACAATCTATATGGACAGGAGAACCAAAGCAATGATGTAACCTAAAAGCTGAGAAGTGTTGATGTTCAGTGCAGTCAGCAGTACTACAACATTTACATTAACAACATGTTACAGCAGTCACTTGATTCAATTTGAACATTAAAAATATTAATTAATTGAACTTTAAAGCCACAGATTTAACACCCAATAGCACCCACAACATCCCAACATTTCACCACTAATGCTGTGAAACTCGGCACAGTTCACAACTGAGTTTTAAACCATCAACTGTGAGCTGTGAGGAACTTTTGGGATGTGGGGCCAGTTTAGGGTGTCAAAGTTCGCATCCTCAACCTAGAAAAAAGAACAGTTTCCTCCTTATGGAAAGTACAAAAACAACATTATTGCATATAAAAGTACTTTAATAAATAAACTAAATTCCACAGAAGTCAATAATTAATTAACTTATTGCTTTAAACACTGAAAGAGACATAGAATTCCAACTTTTATGGCTCATTAAAGCCAAAAGATGTTAGTGAATGGAGTTTTTCATAAATTTTGGGTTTCATAACCTACAGATCCACGTCCATGGTCTTTCCAGCGCCTGCAGTGTGTTTTTGTAACCCTGGTGATTGGGCCGGCGAGGGCGGGTTCAGGATGCTGAGGCGGGCTCTCATTGGCTGCTCCGCGCGGTGAGGAGTGGGACGGGAGCGCGCGGCCAGCTGTGAGGGGAGCAGAGGAAACAGCCGGGAGAGTACTAAAGGGACAAAGAGCCGCTGCTCCACATCTCATCCTCTCCAACAGGTCCCTCAAAGTCTGCGTCTTGGAAAGGGTGAACTGCTCGTTCTTCATCTGTCAAAGTAAGTGGGGTTTTTTTTTAGTTTTTTTTTAACCTCCTCAGGCTAACTTTGAGTCCACCACTGATGGGAAGTGGTCTCGCACGTGCATAAATGTGTGAAACATTAAGATAGCACACTTATTTTCTTTCTTCGTCTTCTCTGTTAAACTTAAAACATAAAAAGGCTGTTAAATTGCATTTTTGTCCCTTTAAATTTATTTTATTTTCTATTCTTAAAAATAGAAAATAAAACTATAATAATAAAACTATACTTAAAAAAGTAATAGCTACTACAGTGTGTTGCATTGTCGTAATGGCTGAGTAATAGCCCAAATCTAAAAGGAGTTAGCATCACTCTACTGTTTATCCCTCCTCTGGTGCTGACATTGGACGAGTCTCCCCAAGAGGCTGCAGCACTCTCCTGACTCTCCACACATCCATGAGGTCTTTCTTCTGTCACTCACTGTGAATGTTGGGATCTGTGCTGGCCAGGGCTTAACAGGCACTTGATGGTTGATTTGTGCGTTTCTCAAACGAACAATAGACCATACAAGAGCTCTGGCTTTGACTGAGAAAGCAATAAATGCAGCATGTGGAATTTTGGATTTTCCA
Source organism: Oplegnathus fasciatus (assembly GCA_003416845.1). Classification (NCBI taxonomy): domain Eukaryota; kingdom Metazoa; phylum Chordata; class Actinopteri; order Centrarchiformes; family Oplegnathidae; genus Oplegnathus; species Oplegnathus fasciatus. The sequence continues at coordinate 1,504,055 of NTHP01000033.1, forward strand.
GTTGACTTGACAATCCTTGGCTTTCACTTGTTGTTTGGACTTGTTGTTCTTTTGCAAGACTACGTGTTTTAAATCTTCTGCAAAGTTGAACTCCTCCGTTCACAACCGGCTGTAAATATAAGTCACGTTTCTGAGCCAGATTAAAGCGTTAACTGTGAGCATTCTTCGGTAGGAAGTGGGTGTGTCTCTGCTGGTTTTGTAAGCAGTGTTATCTAAAACACACATAAAGCATATTCAAGAGAAGTGTTCACTTTTCACAAATGGGTATGTGGGGTTGACACGTGCTGACTGGAGCGATGTTTGTTCACTCCGAGCTGTTCAGGAGTGAACTCTGAACTCTGATGGACTCATTTCGTATAGTTGATTATGTCACTTCAGCTCCTGTGAGAAGAGACACACTGAGTATTAAATGGCCAAATTAAAGTAGCTCCTTCATCCTGCTGATCTTGTTCCTTTCGTGGGAAGATAAACCAGATGTTTCAGATGATCACAAGTGACTCACGCACTCTTGATATTTTATTGACTGTGTACTCCAGGGGTGTTTTTTCAAGCCTGTGCGCTCAGAAGTTTGTTTGGCTGTTACTATGACATCTACCCGGACAGCAACCCCCCCCCCTCCAACACACTGAAGACGTGGAGGTCTCCTTACTTTCACTGTCTTCCTTCCCTCCCTCCACTCCAGGAACATTCCTCCCTTGGGGCTTTTGGTCCCTCCATAGACACTTTCATGGTCTGCCATGAAATATCGAGGTGGAGTCAACTTTCCCTCTGAACCTCAGTTGCGCAGCCTCCAGGCACAGATCAGCAGATAAATGAGAGGGGCAGCACCCACCCTGCAGGAGCCCACATTTGCTCTCCATTAGAAAGACAGAGAGAGGAATCCCTGTCTCAGCAACATAACCTTCGTTCTCACCGAAACCTCTATATAGTCTCCCTCTTCTCTCTCTTATTGGCAGCTGAATGTATTTTCAGTGTTTGGCCAATATACTGTAAAACTGTGGTGAATTCTGCTAGTGATTCACAAGCTTATACTTGTGGTTGCGTAGAGGCCAGTGAGGGGTCTCCGGGAGCCTGATGATGGCCAAACCAAACTGTGCTCAAATTATGGACAAAAACTTCCACACACACCACAAATTACTGTCTGCCCCTGCAACATTCAGCCCTCAATTTAACTCTTTGGAATTGGAAAATGTTACGTTTAAAGTCCATCTCATTTAGAAATATTCAAAAAGCATAGTTCAGTGCAGTGTTACACAGCTTCTATTACTGATAATTACAGTCTCTTGTCTTATTATCTCCCCTCAGATCACTGTCTTTCCCTCCCTCATCCTGCATCATGCTGCGCCCAGTTGCCATCCACTGTCTTGTGTCCACCTTGCTGTGCATGTGGGCGCTGTGCGACGCCCAGTCGCAGTCTAGCCCCCCTGTCATCCAGTTGCGTCTGTCCGGGGAGAAGAGGAAACACTACGAGGGCCGGGTGGAAGTTTTCTACAATGGAGAGTGGGGGACGGTGTGCGATGATGACTTCTCCATCTACGCTGCCCAAGTGGTTTGCAGAGAGCTTGGCTTCTTGGATGCCGAGTCCTGGTCGCCCTCAGCCAAGTATGGAAGGGGAGAAGGTAAAAAGAAAACTAGCATGGAGGTTATTAGAAGTACTGTTGGTTTCCAGGATTTGATCTGAACCTTGTATTATCTCATCAAAACCCTCCAAAAATCTTCTTAAAATTGTGTTATCCAGCTGTCTGAGAACTGAGGTGAGGGTTGTAAGGTGTTAATCTCAGCAAACTGTCAACCGGCCAACCACACACATTCAAAGGCAGTATATCTCTTCATACAGTTTCATATGTTCCATGGAAATCTTTGAATGAGGTGCACATTTCCCCCTGTCTGACTGCTAATACCCTCAGGCCCTGGTTTCCCCATTAGAGGAGAACTGAGACACGGCAATCAGTTCTGAGCACGAGGGGGGGTGAGACTGGAAACACTGGGTGTGTAAACCAGACACACACACACACACAGACGTAATCCTCTCACTTTGTCGAGTGTGAATTCTTCCATCACTGTAAAAACACTGATGAGATTCCCAACTCTGTAAAAGCGATATCTGCTGGCTGCGGGGGATAAATGTCAGTTGGTAGCTGTTAATTAACTCAGTGTCCCTTGTTAAAGGAACATGTTTTCCCACTGGGACGGTCACATCCAGCCAGCCACTTCAAAAGTGAAGTAATTAACTTAGATACTCGGTTCCCAAAGCACCACAGTCATTATGGCAATTGCAAAAATCACATTCATGAAGTAATACACCCCAAGCATATAATGTTGCACGCATATAATACTTTACAAGGAGAAATTAACAAGCAGTTTCATGTACATGCCTGCATTGGCTGTGCAACTGTTTGCACTGCATTTTAGCAGTGGCTTAGGTATATAAAGATGGGGATCTTTGGGAGTGGGTTAGGGTGTGTTCCACCAATTTCTCTGAAAGTTTACTAAAAGACACTTGAATTTTGTAAAGTTCCAGTTTTTTTAATAACAGGAGGGGCAGTAAGTTTAATTTTAACATAGAATGTGTGCAGATAAATCACTTGACCATTTATCGCTGGAGAATTACCAAACATTTGTAATGATGAGGAGGTTTCCTCTTTTCCTGGCAAACAGATAGAATTTAGTTTGTAGGAGAGTTATTTTGACAGGAGAGTTTTAGAGGCCCAGACTAGCTGTGTGCATGGGAGTGAATGGTAAGTACTTTTATCTGTGTTTTCTTGTTCTTGGTGGAGACACATGGCTATAAAAGTGATCAAGAGCATTTTCCATTTCCCCTCATCATAACTTATGCACTAGTGAAAGAAACCACCGAATGTTTTTAATTGAAGACATAACTACATAACAAGTACGAAGACATCCCTTTTGGATGCAGCGTGTTTTTCCTGCAGGGGCGTTCGAATCAGATCATTAGCTGCCTTTACACAGCTAGTATTTGCAATTGCAAAAAAAAGCGGGCGATGTGTGAAAAAATATCAGAAAGGGCGAAGGCTTCAGGGTCGACGGCAGCTGCACAGAATCCGTTTTGTTTAGATCTTTTCAAGAACACTGTGCTCGGTCCAGTTTGTTATGATTTGGAGTTAAGGCTCCGTGGTTGGCTTAAAGTGCCAATAAAAAGCTCAATCAAAAAATTAATTGGCTCTCTGTGCACTGTTCCCCCCTGCTCTTTTCACTGGCTTGTGAAATTACATTCCCATAAGGCCTGCGAATTATAGTTTTGACACAGCAGTCCAGATTTATCACAACTGGCAATGCTGAATATTTGTTTAGACAAAGGTGTACTGAGACCAAGCTGGTTCTCACTTGGAAACTCTGCTGTATTCCAGCTCCAGTAGACTTGGTTCTCATAATGAAAATGTTCCAGAGGCAATCATCCCTTTGCCAGGAGGCGGCTACGTGACCGTATAGCATGCAGTCACTTTCTTGGTATGATCAGGACGTTCCTCAGCAACTTGTTGAGACTGTCAGAATGATGAGCAGTCCGTTGGTGGTTTCCATGGCCACAGTTCTGTGGTTTCCCCTCCCTTCCCAGAACAGCCAGCTGGTCAGCAGATGATCCACTTCAGCCGTGACAGCATTTATTGGGCATGTTTTGGCTGGAAGAATGCATCAGGTTATGTTGGAGACCAAACACGTCTCCACGTGAGTGGGTTTACTGTCTCTGTGACTGGACTTCAGTGGAAATGCTGAAATAGATGTCAAGGGTATGACACACGGCTTAAGCTGTCTAGGTACAATGTCATAACCATTTATATTTTCCAATGAATTAATCCCTTATTAGGGAAAATTACTGGGAATTAAAGCTTGTGGCCCCATACAGCTCAGTGGGAAGAGTGTGGCACCAGCCCTGCAAGTGTAAAGGGTTTGATTTGTGATAGCAAGGATCAACCACACATTGAAATATGTAATAAAAGTCTGAAACCCCAGAATATCAGTATATGGAACTTTGAATCAGGTCAAAGCATCAGGATGACCTGAAAAGTCTCCATACAACAGTGTACTAGGCCTGAAACTAATAATTATTTTCATCATTGATTCATCTGTTGATTAGTTGCTCGATGCTTGGTTTAGAAAATGTCCATGGTGACATTTTCAGATTGCTCGTTTTATCTGACCAAGGAAACCAAAGATATTCCGTTCACTATCACAAAAGACAAACCAAAGCAACTAAAAGACGCTGGAACTCTTTCTCTGCATCACAACATGGATCCATTTGTATCTTTGCCTCTCTCTGTTCCAGGCCGCATCTGGCTGGACAACGTGCACTGCACCGGCGGAGAGAAGAGCCTGGCTCAGTGTCAGTCCAACGGTTTTGGAGTGTCTGACTGCAAACATTCAGAAGATGTCGGAGTGGTGTGCACCCAGAAGCGCATTCCAGGCTTCAAGTTCATCCGGAACCAGGCCAACAGCGACGAGGTAGGAGGGGGACACGCTCACAATTAAACCTGCACACATGCACTTACAGTAAATAGATTCGCATATAAACTCAACACAAGTGTAGACACCAGGGTGGTATCGCTTGATCGCATAATTAATAACACTCAAGTAGCATCCACACATGGTTCAAGTGCGCACACGTAACCTGAACAGATGTTCAGCACAATAAAAAAAAAGGATAGGCTTAGGATGAAAGAAAAAACGTATCAGTGCATTGCTCCAAGTAGCTCAATGTGAAGTATTTTCTTCAAATCCTTCCAACTTTCCAGACTGAGCCAGACAGATCAGTGGATTGAATGTAATGTCTGTCTGTCTGTCTGTAGATATTAAGAGGACCAATATTTTGCTGCATTAAAACACAGTCTTTAGATTGTTGTGCTTTACCACTGTAAGATTATGAAACACGTCCTAAACAAAATACCCCAAATATGTCGTGTGACGAAATATCCACCATCCAGTTGTCTTTTTGGTTCACTGAACAAGTTTCACACCCCTGCTCCACACCTGGCCCTCAAATCTGCCAAACCAGGATTGGGTTTCAGCAGCTATTTGTAAATCAGTTTGTGGATAGAGTCCTTCCCAAGTTCTTACTATGTATTAGCCAGAAGTAGTGGTTTACTAAATCAGGTTGCACCATTAAAACTTGAGAAATGTCTTAGCTTGTAAAGACTCTAGTAATGTGTAAATGGGTTGCTAGGAAACATCTATAACACTGTCCAATCAAAAGCAATCAACCATGAAAACAAGAAGTCGCTGTAGTATCACAAGCTGTAACTTAATTGCTAAAACTTACAGTTTCAGGAGGCCAAATAAACAACTAATCCTTTGTAAATGTAGGTATCACTTGTTTTATTCATACAGTTGATGTATATGCATATATGAAGAAATATATAGTCATTATTAAACAGCATTTTAGTCAAGTGTCAGGCCAGGTGTGTCGACCATATCAAACCGGCTGTAGTACTCTGTACTCTGTATGATTAAATGGATACAACTAGTAATTAAAATAATGGCCTAATGGATACTGAATCAGTGTGTCTGGACAAAATGAGACAGCAGTTCTCACGTGTAAGTGGTCACATCTGCCGTGACATGAAGCCAGTGAAATAATTCACAAGTCAGCGTATAATGTCGAACTGTCCACTCCACCATTTGCACTAATGACTTTGCCAGGCTCCTATTAGTCTATCCCTGCCCACACCAGACCCCCACTCTGCAGCCTGGGAGATTTTGGAGATGACTCAGAGAGGGGGAAGACCATCCTGTGTGGCTGCAGAGAACGCCTTTGTACCGGATGGAAAGTCAGTGTGGCGTGGGTTTGTGGACGTGACGGGAGCAAGGGAGGGAGAGAAGAGAGCAGAGGTATTCTTCAGCTTGACAGAGCACAAGTTATTAAAAGACACAGAGAGGGTTTCCCTATTAAAACTCAACTGACAAAGATGAAGCAACGTTTCTTTGGCAGCTTTGACCGTCGATTCTTTAACACTTTATGACAGCATTCATACCAGAGCGTTTTGTTTGTTCATACGAGAGGTCGTGTGGGAGATTTGGCTGTGTAACCAGACTCTCTACAACAGCCAGAACAGTGACTGTGTTTTTTACTGGATTCAGTTAAGACAACACGCCTGAGGAAAGCATCTGAAATCCTTGTGTATCTTCTCATGCCTAGTAGAGTCATGGGAATGGAGGAACAGACGACAGTGAAATATTTAATCACAGACTACTGAACCCTATTCACAAAGTTCTTTTTTTAACAGGTCGTGTATGTAAGCAGCGCCCTCTTGTTATTTGTCCTGTGTATTTAGGGTCTCTGGGGTGTTACTTCAGTTCAGTCCCCCACCCTGTAAATATTTCCTCGGTCTGGCAGTGGCCTTTCAAGTCGCGAGGGAGAGGAATGGGAAAAGGTGTAGCTATGCCTCTTTAACCATGCACGAGCTGACGTCAGCAACGGGCAGCACTGTTCCTTCAATCTGTTTATTCACAGCATGAATTGACATTCTGTGCTCAATCTGGAAAGTTAACACCCTGTAAGCAAGTGTGCACTACAGTCCAAGTAGAGGTCAATGCTAACAGGGTGGAGAAGGTGGCGTTTTCGCTTCTATGTGGACGCTTTCCAGCTTTCAAGATGATAAATCTTTATATGTTTGAAATATGAAGAATGCAGTTACAAGTTAACTTGTAGTGTCAGTGATGTGTCTGTTCATGTTCATATGATTTAAATGAACATAGTTTGGTATTGAGTAGTTTTTCAGTACTGTATTTCAGGGTAAATCTACAGGTCACAAAGTTGCTTCAAACAAATTATGTTGTTTTTGCGAGGGATACATCATGAGACTACTTTACAGTGTATGGGAACATGTGAAGATAAGACCAGAACAGCTCACTCTGGCAAGTTCCGCTCTGACCACAAATAATAGTCTACCGAAATCATCAGTCTGTCATTAATGAAAACAACAGTTTCCACTGGCACGAGTTGCAGTCGAAGACGTGCTACCTTACCCGAAGCAGAACTAATATTAGGGTATCAGCATTTACAAAATATCAAATTAATAGCAAGTTTTGCTGAGCGTCTTTCTCAGACAGTTGAAGCTCTTGTCGGAACGTCACTTAACCTCTGAACTGCTGCTTTGTTTGAGTAAAGTCAGTCTTTAATGCTCCTGATCTGTCCCCTGAAGACAAAAGCCATGTCTCTTATCATTACAACCTTTGTCAGCTAGTTATGCAACTCTCTCAACACAACAACAGAACATGCATTCCTGGCTGACTGAATCATTGTCATGAATAATGTTTCAATCATTTTAACATGCAGCATTTAAAACCCCACACCACTGCAACAACCCTCCCTGGAATTGATTTAATTCGGCACAATGCACAGTTTTTCTTTCATGTCTTTTGTTTGTCTGTCTAACCAGACATAGTTGCTTTATTTATTAGCATGTGTTTGTTTCTAGCAGAGGGAGGAGATTATGGCAGTAAGGGGGGGATTACATTTGTCAGCAGAACCAAACACAAAGATGGCAGGAAACTTTGTTTATCATCTGTTAGTGAGGACTTTTCAACCATTCTGCCATGTTTGGTTATTGTTCACGTGTGACTGGCACGCTGCACGTGTCCACACAATCACTGCTAAATACATCTTGAAGGATGCCTGACAGACCAATGCAGGTAAAGAAAAAAAGCAATTTCCAGATAAATAAATCACATACCACTGCTTGCAGAACCTCACACATCATTATAAACAGAATATAAGTCAAGATGAGTTCATCTTCTGAAGAGGAAGATGAAGTCTTCTTCCTGGAGGGATGAAAAAAATATGAGCACCAAAAGCAGCTGCAGTCGCCCACCACACCACTTAGTGTGTTCACTCTGACCAAACACTGACATCTAGAATCAACACAAAGACGTCAGAAGCCAGTTGTAATAACAGAATGCAGCGGTTAAAAGCCTTTTGATTCTTTCAGTATCTAAACAGGGCAAAGGTTGCACTTCTCCATCAGGCGCGACGGTGTTCACTTACAAGAATTTTCAGCTCCGCACATTCGCTGCTATACAACAAAAGGAAACCCGAGCCGAAGTTGGACTCGCCTCTGACATGATGTATGCAAGAGGCTTGTGAGGAGGAGAGTGATCGAGGGGAGAAAAGGTTGATTCGTGTCAGGAGGCTGAAGCCAGTTTTCTCTCCTGCAGATAGAGTAGCAGACAGATCCACCACATGTTCAACAGCTGGATCCCACTGTGGCCTTAGCTCTCCTCTGGGCTGCAGGGTGCCCAAAGTCTAGACTTTTATTATTCTTACCTGCACTTTATGCACATTGTGCTGACTAAGTAAATGTGAATTATTGTATGTGCAGTGCACGTATGCATGAAAACTAATGTTTCAGATATTAAGCAATTAAAGCTATTCAAATGTAACATTCCCATGAGTCATTTAAAAACAGTGTCTGAGAGAGAAATGTTTCTGTAATGCAGTAAACATTTTAAACGGTTTTATTGGAGTGCCATGAATTAAAGCCCCAGTCCACAATTTGGTGTGCAATTTCAATACAAACCCTTTAAACTTAAAGGAATAGTTTGACTTTTTGGAAGTTATTTGCTTTAGATGAGAAGATTGATACCACTCTCAAGTCTGACCTTTACATATGAAGCTACACCCAGGAAACGCTTAGCTTAGCTTAGCATAAAAACTGGAACAGGGAAACAGCTAGCCTGTCTCTGTCCAAAGGCAACAAAATGTGCCTATTAGCACCTCTAAAGCTCATTAATTAACACATTGTATCCTGCGTGTTTAACCCTGTTCAAATACTGAAGTGTAAGAACAGCATGTTTTATGGGAATGAACCAGACTGTTTTTTTGGGCTGGGAGTCGTCCGGCAAACTCATGGTGACAAGACTCCAGGAAGTAACTGCGTTCGGACAAGAAATAGGTAATGTTTTTACATTTCTAGAGGTTTTAGAGGTGCTGATAGGGGGAGATTTGACCTTTGGATGGAGCCTGACTAACTATATCCTCCTGCTGTCGGTCTTAATGCTAATCTAAGCTAACCATCTCCTGGCTGTAGATATATTTAAAGCATATTTAAAGGACAAACATGAGAGTGGTGTCCGTTGTCTCATCAGCAAAAGAATGAATAAGCGTTTTTTCCCAAATCATCAAACTATTCCTTTAACTACATGTGAAGCAATTTGAATGCAGACCATGAGGACTCGAGGGGTGGAAAGTTATTTTACACTGTAAATCCATTTCTGATTCTGAAGTAAATTAAAAAAGTTAATAATAACAATATTGCATTAGACATTTATTCAAACATTTATTTAGATAAATAAGTAATAATTAATGTGTAGTATGGCAATTTCCAACACAGCCAGCTCGCTGCAGTCAAGTCCAACTAACCAGGTCTGAACATTTCAATTATGAAATATTGGCCATTAATACATTTTTACATTGAATTTAAGCCCAGTTTGAGATGAAGTGTGTATGGGTGGGTGTGGGTGTGCGTCTAGACTACCTATAGTAACGATTCTTTTCCTTTTCATTACCATGATGGGAGCAGGACACTCACTGATAGATATTCCAGATGGAAAGCACACAGCTACTCACACACACACACACACACACACACACACACTTCCTCAGGTCTGTCAGGCAAACTGGGGGCCAGTGAGGCAGAAAGTGGGTGGGGCAGATGTGAAAGTCATTTCAAAGAGCCTTGCTGTTCTCCTGCTTTTCATCTAAACTGTGGAGTGATTATCATTCATACTTGCCATGTTTTGTAAGGTGGGGCGGGGGTAGGGGGGTGGGTGGGTGGTTGGGTGCATTGGGGCACGTGCAGATTAAACGTGCGGCGGGGCTGGGAGGCTGAATAAAGCGGAAGAAATGCACAGTAGTGGAAGCATTAGTCATACACTGGCTAGACTACGGTCTCATGTTCACACTACTTACTGAGGGGGGCCCAGTCAGAAAAACAAGTCTGCTCTCCAGTTGGAAATAGTTCAGTAATGGTCAAAGCTCACTTCAGAGACTAAGAATGAATTGAGCTAAATGAGGAATGTTTTCTTTTTTTTTTGTAACTCACCACATACAAACAAGACCAAGAATATTTATTTATTTTGATGAACAGGTAGTTATTAATGCTTGTGGTGTGGCTTTTTTTAATGTATACTGCCAACACAGACAGTCATGCTGTAGTCCAGCTAACCCGGTCTAAACATTTTAATTTTGAAATAATAATATAATAATTTATGAATTTTTACAATGAACAGGATTTAACAAACAAGGTACAACTAGTGAACTTTAGAGGTGCTGGTAGGCGGATTCTGTTATTGTTGGACAAAGCCAGGCTAGCCGTTTCCACTCTTTATGCTAAACTGAGCTAACCAACTGCTGGCTGTTACTTCATATTAACGTACAGATATGAGTGGTATCAATCTTCTCTACTCTCAGCCAGAAAGTGAAAAAGCATATTTGCCAAAATGTCTAACCATTTCTTTCCATATTTTTCAGAAATTATCTTATCCTTCTTCTTATCCGATTGTTAAGTCCAGATTTCCAAATTGATATTATGAAATTTTCACCACTTTTTAGTCATAGAATATGAAAAACATATATAATGGGTCCGTGTTCTTTCTGCTGTATGGCAATTTTCCTGCGTTGTTCTACAAAGAGTGCTAAAAAAGTGACCAATGTGATTTGGGAATCGGCCAAACAGGATTATGCTGAGTTTATGTCTGGTGGTCTGGGTTTTAGGGGTGGGGGACGCCTGGACTGATCCCAGCTGTGGATATCTGCCCTGTTCTCTTTAGTCTCACACATTCAGACGGCCAGTTTCCTCTGTCTGTGCCAAATGCAACACCGGTCAGACCCATCTCAGTGCCCCATTTCAAACTCACCTCGTACCCCCTGTCCTGTCTGGTGTATTTGTCTTCACACCTGGCTTCACTTTGGTTACTCACATTTTCCGTTTGATTCCATGTTCTGCATCAGCTGTACTTCAGTTCAGCCATTTATGTGTATGGTTTTCACATTTGTCTTCTTTGTTTCTTTTTATTGTTACATGTTTTTAATTAGCTTCTATACAGCTTTTTTACTGTTTTATGCCGTTTTTATACAGTAATGAATAATATCTACGTAAGTAAGTAAACCAAAGCACAAAGATAGGCTTTAAATTGAGAACACCAGACCCCTGATCATGATCACGTCTCCTCACCTTCCCATCCTACCAGGCACCGACGGAAAACACTCTGTCATGCTATGGCCAGCAGGAATCTCTTCATGAAAGAGTGGTTTTTACCCACTCTAACCACTGCGGTCAGTGGGAGGACTGGGGTCACTGTAGAAACAGTCTGACTTAGTCGTGGCTCCTCCTGCATTGCAGACTTTACTGTTTAGAGACCCTGAAGCCTTGAACATTCCCTCAGGCTGACGCCATCTCAGGAAACCACCCTGCGGGCAAACGTTTAATATTTCTGGGAGACATGCCTGGATGTTGGTATTTCTGCAGAGTTAAAGAAGCCGGCTGTTACGAAATTACTGAGATCAGCATTTGCATACCACAGAGCAGCTCAGAGTTTTGGCTCTTTTTGGCACCCATAGTGCAACCTCACACCCAGCCAGGAACAAACTGCACAGCTTGGCTCAAGGAGGGAAATGAACAATGGCGGGGTTATTAGGTAGCTGTTTTCCCATAAAGGCCTGGAGGTCAAAGGTTACCATTCCCTCCATGATTTAAGAGTATTCAGGACACATGACACTAACTGTGGTTGGTGACCCCCGGTCTGACCAACTGACTTTACAGCCCTTTATAGTAGACGGTGGACCACCCGCAGACACTCTCCCAACCTGAACTCTGTCACAGCAGCTTCTGTCTTTAAAATCTTGATTTACAATTAGAATTTCATTGAAACGTTTTGCTTTTTTTAACTTCTATCAGTGCTCTCTGTTTTCTGATCGTCCAAGAAATCCAAGATGCCAGGTGAGAAGTCTTTGAGGAGACATTTGGCCTGGTTTCCTTCCACACTTCACCGTAGGGAAAAGACTAGTGTTTCTCCTTTTGTGCTTTACTGGTTCATTCCAGCTTCTCGGCTCGCTGTTACAGTGAGAATAGTGACATATTTCACGTCATATGTGAATATCCATTCACTTTTCATCAAGTATATAACACTAGTGAATTACTACCCAAAAAACCAAGCACTGTAAGCTGGTTTTGACAGATCTGTGTGTTCCCGTTTGATGTATGTTGTGCACTAACTCCCTACAGGCCCTTACATCTCAGCTCTAAACTCTGAAGACGCAACAAAGATGGAGGGAAAATTCCAGACATTCATCCAACCTCCTAAGGCCTCTCTGCAACACTTAACAAGTTTAAACAAAGATTTCATCTTCAGATTTTTCGACTTGACTTGTTGTATTTTCAAGCATATGTGCAAACTCTGTTGTTCCTAACCCTTTTTTGCATTCCCTCACAATACAAACTTCCTTTATGACTCATAGTCCGTATTGTATTTACAATATATCAAGTGGAACAGTACATGTGAAGTCCAGAGCACAAATAAAACCAACTACATCCTCTAAATAACATTCTTGTCTTTCAGACAGCTCACAATTCATTTGAGATTATGTTTACTTCACTAATTAAATTACCATGTTTATAAAGTAATGACACTGTCAGTATAGCTTATGGAAACTTCATTCAAGATTTCAGCCATGGGCTTTTAGGGGCTCCTTTGTTTGATTTGACTGTAAATGCTAATGTCAACATGCTACCATGCTGATGCTAAGTAGGTACAATGTTTACTATGTTCACCTGCTTAGTTTAGCGTGTTAGCATGCTAACATTTGCCAATTAGCACTAAACACAAACTCACAGCCGAGGCTGATGGGAATTAATTAAGATTTTGATCTGGTGATGGCGCCAGATAAAATGTAAAGGGATCACTAACGTTATTACAATTTATATTGCAGGGGACATGAATGTCTGCACCAAATGTCATGGCAATCCATCTAGTAGTTGTTGAGATATTTCACTTAAAACCACAAATGACATTATCATGGTGGTACCAGAGAAAAAGTCAGTGGATCACCAAAAATCATTGGGATTCATCGCCTGGGCACCATGAATATCTGTATCAGATTTTGTAACAATCAATCCAACAGTTGAGACATTTCACAAAAAAACAAAAATGCCAACCTCAGAGTGGGGCTAGGGGAAAAGTCAGGGGTTCACCAAAGTCATTAGAATTCATCCTCTGGGGAAGATGAATGTCTGCAAACCACATTTCACGGCAATCGATCTTGACCGACTTTGCCATCCATAGAGCCACGCAGCTAGCATGGCTAACAATTAGATAGGTAAAGTGCATAAAGTTAAAAAAAATGCAGTGAAGCTTTAATCATTATTATGTAGCCATGGCCAGTGGTTGACTGCTGCTGGTAGCAGATGTTATGAATGACAATAAAAGTAACTGTAGAAGAAAGGAATTTTCTTTTGACTAAAACTCTTATCGTCTATGTTCAGCACAGTTGTCTCCAGATGGACTAAAGTCTACTTCCAGAGGTCAAACTTCATGTACTTTATGGAAATCGGTGATGAAACATTTCTGTGTTCCACAGGGTTTGACGGTGCAGGTGGAGGATGTGAGGATCAGGGCCACTTACTCTCACAGGAAAAGGATTCCCATCACTGACGGCTTTCTAGAGGTGAAAGATGGAGGCAAGTGGAGACAGATCTGTAACGAGGATTGGACAGAGATGAACAGCAGGGTCATCTGTGGCATGCACGGCTTCCCTGGGGAGAAACGCTTGAATACCCGACCCTACAAGTGAGTAATGGTGCCGGGGCCAGCAGCAGGGTTTAAATAAGGCCAGTTAGATGTAGTGAAAGTCTTCACATGAGCTGAACTCTAACATAAACATTCAGCTTTTAGTTGAGTTAATTACAGCTTAGGTTATGGGAATATAGTAGTGCTACACATATAATGAATCATTTTAACTGTACACCTGTGTAAAAAGCATGTTATCCTTTGAGGTAAACCACACATTCCTGTTTGATACAAACACTTGTCATGTTTAAAATACTTTCCTGGAAGGTACCGTAGTGTTTTTTTTAAACTGTTGATTTTCAGTCTTAGTCCAGTCAGTCTGATGTTGGGAAAGGTTACATAACCACGTTTGTTTACACTGGTCATCACTCAACCCTTCATCCATTTTGCACACAGAGATTAAACAGACTTGAGCCTTGAGATTCTTGACAAGAAGCCAAACACTGCCAGAGGAAGTTTTAGCGGATCAAGGATGGGCCTTGCTGGGAAACGACTGAGTGCAATACGATGTGAAACAGTGGCTCTTTTGGCTGCATCTAATTGTTTCCCTCTGAGCACGAGCGTTAACACGCTGCCCTTTTTAAATGTCATAGTCAACGTGTAGCCTAACACGCAGCCAGCTACTTCCTAGAACACGTTGTGTCTTATCTGCTAACTTGGGAACTGAAGTTGAAAACAAAACAGCACATGAGAAAATAATCACACGAGCAAATCTTCTCATCTGGTAACTGTATGAAAGAGAACAACATGTTTCTCTCCAAGAATCAAATGTTTTTTATAAATAAATGTGGCTACCTGCCTTTCAAGAAGAACATATCTTGGTTAGTTTGGGCCTCAGTGAAGTTTACACACATACAAATGGGCGTGAGTTTATGTTTTCACATGTTAGTCTAATCTATTCATTATGCACATGCAGTCAGTGTTGGTCTCTTCAGTCTTCTGAAAGACTCCCAGAGCCACAATCCAACCACAGTCAAATCAAGACCAGAGAAACATCAGAAATACATTAATTTACAAATACTGTGAGTCAACGGGATGATCATATATAATATGGTCAGGTCTGCACCTGGATCTTCACATTATTTTTTATAGCTTCGGTTGACATGATCTCATCTGATTTGATGCAAATCTTACATGTGGATTTTAACTGAAGGAAGCATAAGACGCATCAAACCAGCAAAGAACACTTTGTTTTTTGCCTATCACTTAAGATTGCAAAGCGTGTGTGGTTTTAAAGCGTGTGATGCTGCAGTGGTCTCACATGGTTCACTGTTTTTATGGAGGTGAAAGATCACATTCAATCTGTCTTTTATCTGGAGCCACAAAGGATAGTTCTAGTCCCCAAACGTGCCAATAACTGTCCAACAAAATTAAAAACTCTCAATCAAATTTGGCATCTCTTCAAATTTCACAGGCCACCAATTGTTCTTGTGTTTAAAGCGACATCTCTCTGTTTACAGCATCTGGGTAAGCTGTGAGACCTGAAAGGCTGTAAATGTAGCTCATGCTGGTTTCATTACATGGTCTGCTTCAAGGTCCACTGTTGTTGGGTTCCTCAATGGCCCTTAGTTGATGACTTCCATTCAAGTATGGGGGTCATGAGAATGTTAAGGTGTTCTCACAACAATACCCCCATTGTACTTCACAGCATAGGATGGGCATTGTTGAGTTCCTCACACTAAATAACTAAAATTCCCACTTGCAATAAAACAGCTCCTTAATATTTTAGTGAAGTGTGACAAAGAATGGTAAAATATTTTATTTTCTACATGAAAGAAGCGATACTGTAGAGCAACTTACATGGATTTTAAAAGACTTTACAGTACTGCCAACTATTTTCCAAACCAAACTTTTGTTTTTTTTTATTTTTTAAGGTGTTTTTTATACCTGCAATTTTATTTTGGTATGAAAATCATTTTATTTAGAAACATACTTGATATAGAAAGTCCTTCACATCCATAAGTCACCATTGATAGGTAACCCAGTGGGTAACAAGCTCTTCTTTGCTGTTGTGTGATGTGTTCGTGGAAATCTCTTGACATCTGAATCCTAAGAGTCTATGCAACAGCATTACTATGCAACGATGACATAACGTAAAATAACAAAAAAGACTGACTATATGTGCACTGTTATGGATTGCCTTTATGAAGCAAGTCTCATGTCTGCAGGTTTTGGCATGAACTCACACCCATGGATGACTGAAAGGTTGGAAAAATGTTGACATTAACAGAAAAAGCATACAGTATGATTTGTAATAGTTTGTATTATTCCCTCTCAGATTGCTGGCCAAGCGTCGTAAGAAGAACTACTGGGGTTTCTCTGTCAACTGCACAGGCAACGAGGCCGACCTGTCTGATTGTAAGCTGGGCCGAGAGATAGAGCTGAAGGGAAACCGCACCTGTGAGCAGGGCATGCCTGTAGTGGTTAGCTGTGTGCCTGGACGTGCCTTTGCTCCCAGCGTCAGCGCCGGCTTCAGGAAGGCCTACAGGGTGGAGGTAGGTCAGATTGTGCACGCTTGGCTGCACAACAGATCAGTGGTTAGCTCTGTTGCTTCACTGCTAAAAAAAATCCTGGATTGGAAACTCAGCTCTCGTTCCTTTCTGTGTGGAGTTTGCATTATTTCAGTGTTTGAGCAGTCAGCAGGGATCTGTGGCTATGGGCAGCACTTCATTAGAGTTATTGGTCATTTTAACTACGTAATTACAACAGTGCATACTGAAATAATGAGACAGAAAGGAAAACTGGGCTTCAACTGCAATACATAACCTAGACTGGATAGAACCGATAAATTACTGTGTGAATGCAGGCAGCATATCATGCAAAGGAGGCCAGTTAAGGTCAACAATTGCATTGGATTTGGGTGGTTTTGTTAGACTGAGCAGAATCAGATGCAGTGTTTCTAATAAGGGAGAAAACAGTCATGTATTCTGTTAAGGGTAATCTGAAGGGCTGAGTCTTCCCGTATGCGAGAACGACTATAAACTGAAAAATCTGTTCGCTGTCCAGATATGTTGCTGCATTATTATTACATTATAAGAACCACAAGTATTTTTAATGTAAATACAGTGTTGAGTAAATACATAATACGCTGTCCTATAATCAATTCTTGATATGAGTCCAGCAGTGGATTACAACATTTCCTGCTTATTAGTCAAGTGGCCCTGTAGTCAAGCATCTGGAAACATTTCAATGGATGAACACTAAACATCTGTCATGTAACAATCAATTTATCAGTATTCCCGCTTGGTGTTTATTGTTTATTTGGTAAATTTGGTGACACGTATTTTCTCTTTAGCCCGCAAAATAAGGAACAATGTTAATCCAAAACAGACCAAAGAAAACCAGGAACGTCACAAGTCAATCAGTTTTATACTTTCAGCTTCTTTTAGTTGTATCTGTAATGCAGTTATGAGCTAAGTGAAGTGAAGTGAAGCTAAGAATATTATACATATTTTACTGAAGTTGTTGAAGACAGAACCCTAGCTGATCACATGTTGCAGCATATCACAATTATGTCCAAATGAAAAGAGTTGATGAACTAAAGTAAATAAATCAAATTGATTCAAACTTCTTCAGTTGCTGCAGATTTTAACAGTAATAATTTACAAGATTGTTCTCCGCAACATTTTCACTAATTTTAGTTTTTGGTGCACTGTTTCCCTAGCAACCCTTGGTGCGTCTAAGAGGCGGAGCTATGATTGGCGAGGGGCGAGTGGAGGTGTTGAAGAACGGGGAGTGGGGGACCGTGTGTGATGACAACTGGAACATTCGAGCTGCCACCGTGGTGTGTCGAGAGCTGGGGTTCGGTAGCGCCAAAGAGGCCTTGACTGGCGCCCGACTTGGACAAGGTATGACCTACAGATGAGTCACTCTGTAACACAGTACTACAGTATACAGTTGTACACTCATATGGAGTCTGAAGTATGCCAGAATAAAATAGTAATAAAAAAAACAACCTCAAAGTAAAAAAAATGATTTAAAAAAAATTAGGAGGGGAGAGTCTTACAAATCATTGTTTAAATGCAAATTTAATTAATTAATTGATAATTCTTATTATATTTTAATGTATCAATTTATATATTCATTATAATTACAGAGAAACTTAACACCAGTTTTTAGAATGAACACACCCTTCACAAATTTTTGAATAAAAAGAAAAAGTTACTCTTTAAATAAAATTTGGGTTAGTCTGATAAATTGATTGGGCCGAAATTGCAGTACAGGAATGCCAAAGATACATTTGAGGTCATTCAGAAACAGTTTGTCCATTACATAGTTCAGTACATACCTTGTTCACAATTATTTAATATCCTTATTAAAAATGTTTAGGTTATGGGTTTATTAAAAAAAATCAGCAGATATATTGTCATCCGATTATTTAAACAGGGCATCAATAATAGAAGAAATCATGTAATTATTCCGGTGGCACACTCCTGACTCCATACAGCTTCTCCACACATTCAGGGATCGTCTTGAGATAGCGCTGAATTAACTGTTCACAGGTTTTTAGCTTTGATGACAATTCACATTTAACAACAAAAGTCCAAGCAGGTCTCATTCCCAGCTGTGAAAATGAAAGGTGTGGACTGAAACCAAACACCTCCACCTCCACCTTATCTTTGGCCTCTGTATCACCACCTGTTTTTGTCTCACTTCAATCAGCCTAGACCTTAAGTCAGCACATAAAGGCATCGGGGAATGTATGGAGTAGCACATTAATATTTATACCCCGACCCAGAACCTGATTCTGTGAAATGCAATATACCACAGCATTATGAGAATCATATGTGCATTGGACCAGTTGTCCTCTCCTCCACATGTTCTCACAGCAAAACACAAGAGCGCACAAAATGTTCCAGCAAAGAAAACAGCCTTTATGGGTTTCAGAGGAGGAATTTCTTTGTTGGAGAGAGCACAAGGTTATTTCAGGGATTTCTTTATGAGTTGACCACTGGATCCAAAAATGGTGCTACACACAGACTGTATGCTTGAAATAGCTGATTGTGTTTGTTTTCAGAAGTCACTGAAGTGGACTAAACAAGAATGTCAATAAAACTGAAATAGTACAAAGTGATTCCCGGATTTGTATAGGAGACTAGTTTTTAGGCATAGTTCTTATACAGCCTATGTATTCCTGTGAGTTTTTCTTGACCCAATGTGATTTTTGTGTCTTGCGTTTGACAAGTATTTAAATTGTGTGATCTATTACAATCATCTGTCAGATCAGGAAGTTGGCTGTGTGATTACAGCAGCACTGTGTTCTTCCTGTTGTGAATTTATTTTCCTCCACTGGTTGCCCGTCCGTCTCCGTCCCTGGCTGTAGTTTCAGAGCTCGTGTCTCTAGAGACATTCCTGCTCAGTCACATGGGTAAAAAGCAGCATGGAGGGAGTACTCACACATGTTATTGTGGAAACTCCGCTACACTGAGATGACTTTTGTTTTACTTGAAAAAAACATGCAGAGAGAGAATTTTTATATTTTACAAGCCTCAAGTGTCTCATTTTCATTCGACATAGCGGACTGCTTGTTTCCCTTGTGCTGTAATTCTAGGAAACAGGAAATCTTACATCTGTCTTAAGATGGACTTGTTGTTCTAACAAAACACACAAGCAGGCGAGTCTACTGCTGTTTGACTCAGGAACAGTGGGCAGTACAGGGTCGAGTTTCCTAAAATCATTGTGTAACCCAAAGAGCAGCTTTCTTCTTTCCAGTAATGGAAATAGATGACAGTTCTTATAAAATGATTTTCTGTAATGTACATGAGTTAATGCTCCACCTGTTTAGTCATACGTTCAACAGAATGACAATTACACATTTTTTATGTGTTTAGGGATGGGGCCGGTCCACATGAACGAGGTGGAGTGCTCTGGGTTTGAAAAGTCACTGACTGAGTGCTACTTCAACCGTGACTCTGTGGGCTGCAGCCACGAGGAGGACGCAGCAGTCAGGTGTAATGTTCCTGCCATGGGCTTCCACAAAAGAGTGAGTACCTCTTTCTGTAGTACACAAAAATAAAATAAAGATTTGTATAGAATTGGAGGACACATCTGTCCATCTCTGTCCTTAGCTTCGGTTAAATGGCGGCCGTAATCCCTTCGAGGGCCGCGTAGAGGTCCTGGCAGAGAAGAACGGCTCTCTGGCGTGGGGCACGGTGTGTAGTGACAGCTGGGGGACCATGGAGGCCATGGTGGTGTGCAGACAGCTTGGCTTGGGCTTCGCCAGCCACGCTTTCCAGGTAAGGTCTCTGGAGTAAATGCTGCTCTCCACATCTACTTCCAACAAATCATTTTTAAGATGAGCTTATCTTTACTGCGCAGGCTTTCAGTATAAAGGAGGTGGTTTCGGATGTAGTTTGGGCTCTGGCATAACACTGGCACTCCAAACTGGACTTTTTCATAATTTATCCTATCACTTCACTTAATTCAGTATACTTACGGGTAATTCACTCACACTTTGAAATGAAAATTTAGATTGTGCTTCTGGTATTTGCACATATGTGGCAATGTTACTTCCATTTTGAAGGAAAACCTTTTTAAAATTGTCTATAAAGTCACTAAAGCACATCACACCACATCATGTATCTTGTATCATATTGAATACACTGTTCACTTCAGAAACAGAGCTTTCAGCAACAGCAGGACAGATATCAAGCTAAATAATTAAACCTTTATGCAAGCCAGCTTGCACAATCATAATAAACTTACATAGTTTATTGATGATAAACTGATGTTATACAGCATTATTCATATTTAGTTTCATAGATGAGATAAGTTACAGCTATGTGTAATATGGACAAGATGAAACTACTCTGGCAGTACTATTGCCTGTGTGTGTGTGTTTGTGTGTGCCATTAACTCTCACTCTAACAAGCTTGAGCTTTATTGATCCCAGAGGGCAAAATAGGGATGTCACTGTCTTAGAAACATCAAAAACACACCGTCAGTGCAGAGAGTGGGTCAGGGATGGTAAACCTGTGGATCAGACGAGCTTTAAACTCAGCAGGAGCGATGGGGAAAGCCTCCGTATGCTGTTTGAAGTTTAGTGGAGCTCTCCATCACTGAAGCCTGTGGCATAACTTGGCAGCGTCACAGTCCTGTCCTGCTTACGTCTACCTCTTGATTTTTAAAGGGGACCCTGGTGCTCCCTTTATGTCATGAGGTGACAGGCTGGTAAAGCTAAAGACCCCCCTCGTGTTCTTTATATATTTTCTATCTTAAGGCTGAAACCAGTGTGGTATTTGTGGTTTAAGATGATATAGGCTTGGAAAGTATGTGTGATTCATGGGGACGTACGTTGATAACAGCAGGGAGTTTTATGAGAGGAACTTGGACAGGATCTGTTGGAGGCTGTTTATCTCACTGAAGTGTGTCTGGGATAATTGCGTGCAATGCACTTCTAATGGAGTAACACGTAAACATGTCCTCATGTGTTTGCGGTCACTGCTTGAGCACTCGCCCTTTAGACAGTTCAACATTGTGTTTTCTGAACTACTGTGAAATAAAGTGTCTATTTGTGATTACAAGTAGTTAGTCCACTCTATAAAAAAGACTATTCTGTGCCAAGTCAAATAATCAGCTCAAGGTATCATGATAAGATGTCACCATATACCGTAAGTTGCCATTACATAAGAGTTCTCATGTTAACGGCAGGGTTAGGAGAGACAAATGTCTGCTCTTTGTTATCGTAGCAGAGCAGGGCCTCAGCCCCTCTTTCCTGTCTAACTTTTAAATACTTCTGCAGGCAAACCCCACCACCAGATGGAACAAATGACACACAGCTTACAACTATACCGCTGTATGTCTGTCCACCTCAACCCACCAGCAAGCACTCCCACATCCATATCCCTCAGCTCAGTTTCTTTCTCATGAAACCTCCATTTCCTTGGAAGATGACAGAAAGTATGATGTTTTTCTACAGGTCGTGTCCCTGTGGTCTGCAAAATGCTGTAATAAGGCTGAGTCAGGACTGTGAGGAACACAGAGCCCCCCTTGCTGTGTGTGTGATGTGTGATAAACTCTTTGATTAGATTTGCCTTGCGGGACTACCCGGAATTATATGTCTGCAAATTAAATACAGGAGGCACATTAAGATAATGTTTCTGCTTAAAACGTTTCCACACACACACATTTCCAAAACAGCTTGAGCAACGTGATCTTCATTTGTTTGATTCCAGCGAACTCGGCCATAAATGGATGAGCCTCCCGTATGTAACAAAGCTGCAGACTTGAGACTTGGAATCAAGTCAGATTTAAAGGAATGGTTTAACATTTTGGAAAATACGCTTAATTCACTTTCTGGTGGAGAGTCAGATGAGAAGACTGATACCACTGTCATGTCTATACGATGAATATGAAGCTACAGCCAGCAGCTGCTTAGCTTAACTTAGCACAAAGAATGGAAACAGGGGGAAACAACTAGCCTGGCTCTCTCATGTATTATGGTACTACATGAGAGGCACAAACTAGAGCTAGGTTACACTTAAGTTTTTGTACTGATTAAACAAACGAGACATTTTAATTAGCAAGCTTTAGAGGTGTACCGTTGGACAGAGTCAGGCTAGCTGTTTCCCCGTTACCAGTCATTATTGCTAAGCTAAGCTAACCCGCTGCTGGTACTTACAGACATGATAATAGTATCGATCTTCTCATTTAGCTGTATTTCCTTTCCTTTGGAAACAGACAGCTTCCACTATATGTGTGTGTGTGTGTATTTCTTTCCATTTTACCCATTTAATCTGGTGGTTAAGGTAAAAATTGTGACATTTTAATGGTCAGAGACCTGGAGGGCTTGCAGCTTACTTTGCAATTTGCTTATGAAGACCTGTGACTTGGACTTGCCCCCTTTTTTTCAAAAATTGGTAGTCCCCAACAACAAATTTACAGAATATGTTCAGTTATTCAGCAGCAGCACTTTTCTATAACATTACAGGTCTGCCCGTACCAACTGAGATGCAGCTTGATGGGCTTCGGCTGAGTGATATCTATCTTTTCTGTGCTTCTCTTTCATCAGGAAACGTGGTACTGGCAAGGAGATTCCTCGGCTGACGAGGTCGTGATGAGTGGAGTGAGATGTTCAGGAACTGAGCTGACTCTGGATCAGTGTCTACATCACGGGAAACACACTCACTGTCCCAAAGGAGGTGGACGCTTCGCTGCTGGGGTCTCTTGCACTCTGAGTAAGAAACTGTAGAATACAAACACTGTACACATTCACAATCTTATATCATTTTTCATGGAACATATTTTGACATACCACTGTAGGAAAAGCACGTGTAAATGATCAAATTGAGAACAGAGCCATTGTTAATGTTATTAGTAACACCTGTGCTTTTCCTACTATAGGAAGAATGCCTGTGAATTAGAAAAAAGATGTTTTTAAATTAAATGAAATATGTGGAAAATACTGTATTGTCGCTGTTGGATATAACATTTATAAAGCTCTGGTAGTAAAGAATAGACTAACTTCATGCTATATAGCTAATTTGGGAATTTAGAGTTTTTGTTGATACATGTTGTTCCTAACCACCACGTCCCTTGTTGCTCCCTCCCTCCCAGCGGCCCCAGACCTGGTCCTCAATGCCCAGGTTGTGGAGCAGACCACCTACCTGGAGGACAGACCCATGTACGCTCTGCAGTGTGCACATGAGGAGCACTGTCTGTCCAGAACTGCTGACAAAGCCGACTCCACCTCCTACCGCCGCCTTCTCCGCTTCTCCTCCCAGATCCACAACAACGGCCAGTCAGACTTCAGGCCGCGGGCGGCGCACCACTCCTGGATTTGGCACGAGTGTCACAGGTGAGACCTCAACGAGACCTACAGTTTGTATTTTGCTGCTGCTTTTATAATAGTGACTGAATGATTACACAGGGGTAAATGTTGTTAATGCTGATGCTAGACGTCAAAGTGTAAGGAATCCTTTGGAAAAAAGCAGAGAAAAGTACAACATATTAAATACTGTATTTGTGAAACTGAATGAAATCATGTGGGATCAATCTTTAAGGCAAGAAAATATGTGTTTTTCTTTTTCCCTAAACTTCTGCTGTAAATGTTGTTTGGAGTGGGTCATGGATAAGAGCATGTATGTTATTGTGGAGTTGCTAAATTTACGTATGTATGGGTGTGTATACTGTGTATATATAGATAAATATATATGGGATGTTTCAACATTGTGTTTTTCCTCGTCCCATCCAGACATTACCACAGTATGGAGGTTTTCACCCACTATGACTTGCTGAGTCTAAATGGCACTAAAGTGGCAGAGGGACACAAAGCCAGCTTCTGCCTAGAGGACACTCACTGTGACGAGGGTAAACACAGCTTTCTTCTTTCCCTTTTCATTACATACTGTGGCTTTGGGTAAACTTATGCTTCTGGTTTAACATGATGTCCTACCATAAGAAAATGATTCAGTAAAAACATATTCAAATCTATAATCTGAATAAAGCCAGATCTGAATGGCTCGATACCAAAACTAAAGCTGCTCTGAATGCTGACAGGTATCCAGAAGAGGTATGAATGTGCAAACTTCGGGGCACAGGGCATCACAGTTGGCTGCTGGGATACCTACAGGCATGACATTGACTGTCAGTGGATTGACATCACAGACGTGAAGCCCGGTGACTACATCTTCCAGGTAAAACAGTTGGTCATTATAATGAGAAACTTTCTTGAAATAATGAGTTAGTACCTCAAAATAATGACTTAGTATCTCATGGATTTCTGCCCAAGTCAATATTTCGATAAAGTTTCTCATTATAATAACTTACATGATCTTTTCCCCATCACATTGGTGGAAATGGGCTTCCGTAAGATATAGCACATCTGCTGCTGGAAAGATTGTCTCATCTCCGGCCAGCTAAGTCTTATAGACCAAACAGATACCAAGACTTTCCACGTGTCTGCATCCGCTTGTGTTTGGCTTTCAGCCTGAGTAAACTCTTACTCAGACTTAAACAAGCGAGCAGGGTTGTTGAAGGACACAGAACCTTCTGATGGACACTTTGGCTGCTGCAGGAACTGCATTTACAATCTGTCGGTTTAGAGACAAACTTGGGATATCCTCCACAAGAAAATCATCTTTCTGAACCAGTTGCAGCAATAAAACTCATATCTTATTCTTTTTGAGTCACTCTGTAAAGTCACCCTGCCACCCTCTTAGTCCACTGCCAGTGGACTGCTTATTCACTATTATTCGGTCCTTAGTAGTACTTACAAAATGACTTCTAGATATATAAATGAAATGGAACGTTGCTTTCAGGTGTTTAACAAACATTGTTTTTTGCTCTCCCAGGTTATGATAAACCCGAACTATGAGGTTGCAGAATCAGATTACACCAACAACATTATGAAGTGCCGCTCTCGGTACGATGGACATCGGATATGGACATACAACTGTCATATAGGTGAGACCATTACCATATAAGGATCATAATCTCCTCTGCATTAGGGTTAAATGATATTACCAACAATGTAACTATTCACCAGATCTAGACATGAACAGCCTCATATTTAAGGTTGGAGTCAAGACTTTAACATTGTTAAGATAATTAACATTTAACAATTACTGTCCGAACATTTTGGCTGCACTTTATATGTTTATGTCAAATTTTACACCATTGAAACTTCTTTTACACAATGAATCAAGTTAAAAACCATGTATAGTATAGTGTTCGTATTTTCATGGGATTGTGCAGCATTTAATGCTACAATCAAGTCTTCTTTTCTCTGAAATTACTCAGCGGATGCAGTTAAATTCTACATGTAACCGACATCGGTAATGCATAGAGACACACCACAGAACAAGTCCTCTCACATCAGGCACAAAAGATAATTTCAGGGAAATATTCCATTTCAGTACGACAAAAAATAAAATACTCAACATCTTCTTTTACTTAATACAAACTTATAAAATTCTCTCTTAATGGCATTTTGAACACCCCCTTTACAGAGGTAAGATTGGCGTCAAGACAAAATGACATAAAAATAACAGTACAATAACATGTACAGAGTTTCCAAAGCACAAACTTTAGTTGATCGATCTTGTAGTTTTCTGTAATGTGGAGTGAGAAAGAACTTGAACACTTCACCTCTGTGGCAACAATCCTACGGTAGTTTTGTGTTATTTAGAGGAAAAAAATAAATATTAAAAACTGAACATCTTGCAACTTGTTTACAAAAAATAAAGCAAACTTTTAAAATGAACTAAAACATTAGACAATATCTATTGAGTCCAGTATAATATTGCTGTTATGTGTTTACAACTGTGTCTTAATTGTAACGCTGGCTTTTGAAAACAATATTTAGTGTTATCTCTTTAACAGATCAGATTCTGTTAATGGGTCTACATTACATTTGTCAGCTGGAGCTGTGCACTCCATATAAAAATCTGTCTGTGACTACAGCGCACAATGTGATAGATTTCTTTAACCAAATCCTGAGAATTAATCTGTGGAGGAATTTGACATTAAGTTAGAAAATAATTACTCATTACGCAGAATTATGCAACCAAATCCTGCATAACCTGAGCAAGGAGGAAATAAAAAAACTCCCTGCCTGGAAATTAAACACCCTTGAAATGCACTTTAGTTTCAAGGCAACATGCAAACAAATGAAAACAAGCTAAGAACTTTCCCCAGTTTTCTGCAGTGCTTTTTCTATTTGAAATCACTGTTTGCATCGCACTCGTTCACACTTCATGGTTTCTTTAACACTGATTGCCATATTATTAGTGAACAGTCAACAACTGGAACCACAACAGTAATGTCCAAAAGGGGGTCAGGTTCAGTGCCAGAACAACAACAGTGAGTCTGGTTGTAATTCAGTGTCTTGTTCATGGATGTTGCTGATGTGCCTGTCTCGCCGGTCTCCTCGTTCACCAACCTGCTGTAGCGATCAGTGAAGCAGGCAAACAGTACTGGACGGTAGTCATACTCTTAATGATCAGCTGGCTGTGGCTACTGTGGAGCCTCTACAGAGGGCCAGTGAATGGAGGCAGACCTCTGCTGGACCTTTCTGTAGAAAACAAAAAGACTGTTAGAGGATTTTAAAAAGGTATCGTATCACAACATGCTACAAAATAAACCTTTTCTAAAAGTTAGTGGACTAAATCACAATGAAATGTTTTTCTAGTTGTGACATTACTGGTCACCTCATTGCATCGAATCAGGGTAGTTACTGCGAGAATGGCTTGTTTGGATGGTGCTATTTTATCATTAGTACTGTCTCAAGTTTAAGTTTGTTTGAGCAGGGGCTTCAGCATTTGATTTGTATTGTGCTACATAGTATTGCTCTTGTCTTCATCATCCGTTCCCTGCCTGACTTCACAGGTGGCTCGCTGAGTTCAGAAACAGAGGAAACGTTCCCTGGATTGCTGACCAACCAGCTTTCACACAGGTAGACCAAAGATGGACAACGAAGCCGGACGGACATTAGGGAACTGTATATTAATATTTGACAACCACTAGAGGGGGCCGTACTGTTTTGCTTCCTTGGACCAGTGCTGGATTGTTGTTGGAATCAGGGCTCAACTGGTACAACGGACAATAATTCAATGGGAAAATGATCTGCTTGCTTACTAAATCTATTAACCACATTCAGCTGTAAAAGTGTTCTTATCTCTTGGTGTCTTTGTTGTCAGTGAAATGAAGGTTTTGACCTGGTGCTTATTGGGAGAGATGTCAGGGAGGGTAGCAGTCAAATAACTTAATTAAATTAACTGTGCCAACAGCTGTCTTCTTAGCCAAAGTTTCCAAAGAGTTTGGGAAAAGCCTCAAACCAAAAACGATTAGATCAGAACTCCACCTTTAGCAGAGTTTGATTGGGATGGATGAAAATATGGTGCTACAACTGAATCTTGCACTGTTTGTTTTCCCCTAAAACTGTTGAATTGAAAGTGGGGTGTTTAAGTCACATTGGCTTCCACAGTATTGGATAGTTAAAGGTTTTAACTAGAAACTGAAACCAAATACAGTACATTATAGTAATTACTGTAGAGCAACATGCCACAGTCTATGGCAGCAACACAACTGACAAGACAAATAACTCCTGTTTCTATAAAGACGGAATTTAACTTCCTATAAAAGGATGACAACTTGTAACCAAAACTTTAATATAGGCTACAAAAAGATTTATGGATTTATATTTTCATTGTCTATCAGGGCCCCTCCAGTGCTGAATACAGTAGATTCATCTATGAAAACATTTACTTGTGACTTGTTTCCTTGTAAAGAGTTTCAGACATAAATTGACAGAATTAAGCTGAGTGGGAAAGTGCTTTATTTCTTCCAGGACTTCATGTTCCACATACTTGAGCTCACTTTTGAAAATGTTTTATTTATTGATTTTTTTTTCCTTGGTTGCTACAGCAGACACACATTTTCATCGTAATGATCTGTGCATCCCCTCAGCTTCTTTCTCAGTGTCTGAGTTGTGTTACATTATTACCATCAGGGACTATGATTACATTGTGGATGTACTGTCAAAGCCACAAATGTATGTGAAAATGCCTCTTCGTTGTTTTGTAAATTAGTTTTTTTAATGTAACAAATTGAAAGATCCTTCATTTTAAAAGGGTACTTGTTGCTTGCTGCCTGACTGTTTTTATTTTGTATGCATGGGTGAATGTGGAACATTTTTTAAATTAAAAAAAATGGTCAAAGCAGATCCCAATTTATATGATGAACCTTTTTAAAAATGTTTCGGTGTATAGAAATACTTTCAAATGAACCCAGGATGACAGTGAAGAGACACATTGCAGTAAAATGACATAAAAGTACCGTTGAATAACACTGTTACGTGTTTTTCCAAGTAAATGTGACAAGAACACTAGCCATGTGATTGGCTAGCAAAAGGCAGCACCATCCAAAACTTCAAGCATGGCCAATTTTTCCTTGCAGTGGAACAGTGGCTGACTTTCAGATCACAAAAAATGAATTTATTTCCAACAACTCCAAGAAAGCCGGCTCCACAGTGTTTACTATGTGGACTTAAAATGCCAAAAACTTCATTCATCACTTGTGTTAGTCTGTTCACCTGCATTAGCCAACAGTGTCAGCAATTCCCTTCAATATCGCTGCACTCTGCCTCGTCCCTGCAGCCCCAGGGCTCTGGTCACCATCCGCTTGGCAACAGCACAGTCTGTCCGAGGACGCTCCTTCACTGGCTGGATAAACTCTGGAACACGGCACAGAAACAACCATCTGATCCACATCATCCAGTGTTGAAACAAAACACTCATTCACAGACTAAATACTAGATACTACAGAAGGGCTCCAAGATATTAACAAAATGACAATATTATCTCCTAAACCACAACAAGCATATTATTTCAAATAGCTACAAAGCTGAAATAAGCTTAGTGAATAACCTACCTGCACATCTAACGGCCTTGCCTTTGGCTTGTTTACTCCCTTCAGCCAGTGCTCTTGCCTTTACCAGTGGATGGCAGATGGAGAGGGCATGGAGTGCTGCATATCATATTGCTATAGGTTAGAACAGTTTTAATCATTTTCATTCATCTTTTAACCTTAGTCCCAGCACTGCATTCATTGTGTAGCGAGGACTCTTACCTGCTGACTCACTGGAGAAAATCCCCAGGGCGTGTGTGTTGTCTACCCACTTGATCTTCATTCTACAATCACTGAGAAAGCACTTTATGAATTTCTCTCAAATTTGAACTTTTTTGTTGCAGAGTAAATACAGAATATATCTAAGCCACACATTAGAAAATTAAAAGAATAAATACACTTCAAGGTGTAGTCTATGATTCTGGAGAAAGCTTGTTGATATTTCAACTCAACAGGTAAACAAATACACCTCTCCCTTCAGTGTTCTTTCAAACTTGCGCAAGTAAAACACAGCATTAGTTTGTCATGTGCAGGAGCACGAGTTGTGACATATTATACCGAAGTGTGTAGTGGAAACGTGTCTAAAGCGTCTATTTGACGACCTGGGTTGGTGGCTCTACCCGAGTCACTCTGTTTGTTTCCCATTTACAGACCCAGGGCTGTGTATGAACACCTGACTTTTTTTCAGCGCACACACAGAATGGAAAGCTAGCGGATCGTGAGGAGATATTCACTGAATTTGACAAAAACTGTTTTGGATTAGAATCGTGGACTACATCTTTAAACCCAGAGGACTCCTTTCCTAAAATAGAAAAGCTATGGAGACAAACTGAGGATCTAAACTCTCTGCTCGCACCTGTACTCTGTGAAAGCATCCAGGAGGTCTTCTGTGTTGAGTAGAGGTGGGAAGTTATAGATCTCGATCACGTGGCGAAACTCATCCGGGTTGATGCGCACATTCTCATAAATGGAGTAGTCATTGTGAACGTGCTCGATGGAAACAGTCACTGCCTCTTTCATATGTGCCTTGATCTGACAGGACAAACACAAAATACAATTTCTGGTGCTGATGTGTCCCCAAAATGAATCCAAATCCAAAAAACACCAAGTACTGAGCAATGAAAAATAACACAATGATAAGAGATGGTAATTATATTAATATATGTATATCAGTAAGATGTGTATATGTTAGGTATCGATAAAAATTTTTTAAAAAAAAACATGAACACCATGAAAACCTAATGTAGGCTTACCTCTTCAGTTACATCACTGTATGGCACACTAGCAAGGTCTTCCTTGCCCTTCTCGTGGTCCTCCACAGTCATGTCAGCGAAGGAAGACACAGTCTGGTCCCAGACTAGGGGCTCAACTTCATGCAGCGTCAGCACCTGAGGACTAAGTGCTGAACTGTCAGCAACATGGCGGAGGATACCGTCCGCTACACTGGGGAGAGATTCCCGTCCGGATGTGGATGAGGACTTTGTGTTTTCTGTAGTTCCAGGACAGGAACAAGAGTCCGATGAACTGCTGATGCAGCTACAGCTACTTGGGGCTGGACTGGGCAACTCTTGGTCTCCTAAGGGTCCTTGTGAGTTTTGCAAAGACAGTCTCACCCGAGCAGCTCGTGGCATGTAAAGGGGTTTGTCTGGCCTCTTAGGTCCTCGGCTTCGCGATGGGATCAAAGATTTAGGCTTGGTATTGCCCTCCATCTCCTCTCTACTTCTTAAGGACTCTTCACACAAGCTGTTGTTGCTCTCCAATTCACCGTCTTCCTCTACCTCACCCCTACAGAAAAATACAAATGTATTTACATAGGAACACTCATTTAACTTATTCTACAAAAACTGAAAAGCTATTTAACCCAAGGATCAGGGATTTAGAAAAATAAACAGCAATGTGAAAAAAAAGACCTGTCTTTAACTTTAACTGTCAGTCTTGGCTGTTATATATCCCGTACTAAAGAAACAAGCTGGGATTTCTGTCAATCTCATCAGATAAACCTATTTAAAATACTACTGATGAACTGAACCTTTAAACATGTCACAATCATCAACTGTATCAACTGTGTCAACTGTGTCATCCCACCTGATCAGAACAAGTCAGTTTCTTATAGTTTTTACAAATGCATGAGAACAAATGTAGATTTAAGTTTGGCCAACAATGTGCATATGATCTACTTTTGGTCTACGTTCAGTACCTGAGCTCAGAATGGCAGACGACCACCCTACGGCACCAGCTTTCCCCTACTGAGAAGGTGCTGAACTCTGGCTGGTCCTCTACGGTCATGTGGATCAGGTATCGCAGTCTGCTGGGTAGAGGAGGGAACAGGAGCACACTGGACAGGGACACAGAGGGCACGACAACAGAGAAAGACAGTAAGGCTATGTTTTCTTTAGACAGTATAAAAGGAACTTCATTAATAACATAAACTTGCCATTGAGGCATTGTATATAACCTTCATTTAATCACGTAGTGTCGTTGAGACCAGGATCTTTTGCAACAGCAGAAGAAACAGGTACAGTGAGAAGACACACACAAAACATAACCAGACACACACAAGCACATATAAACCGCTTTAAAAACGATGACAGAAAACTCTTTAAAAAAAATTAGCAGTTAAAATTCATCCAATCAGCCACAACATAAAGTACACCTGTACAAGCCAATGTGATCCAATACAACAGCTCTGCCATGAATTCTACTTTTACGAAGCTTATAATTTTTCAGTTTTTGTTGACACTGTCAGAAAGGTAATGATTCTACTTTATGTTTATTATTGAGGTCGCAGTGGGTGGTGTTGTACTGGAGTGCATTATACTGAAAGGTGGTTTTAATATTCTGTTATGTACATGAGAGGCAGAATATTAAAACCAACTTTCAATATAATGCACTCCAGTACAACACCACCCACTGCGACCTCAATAATAAACATAAAGTAGAATCATTACCTTTCTGACAGTGTCAACAAAAACTGAAAAATTATAAGCTTCGTAAAAGTAGAATTCATGGCAGAGCTGTTGTGTTGGATCACATTGGATTGTACAGGTGTACTTAATGTTGTGACTGATCGGTAAATAGTGCAAAGTACTGGAAGGCAGTCTACCAAAGGTACTAGTATTTACTCGTGGGGTATCAAGATTTGGACAGCCCTTGGATCTGGCCTGATGAACAATTATACAATATATCTGAGAAGAGGTGTGAGTGACTGAGGCAGCTTTTGTAGGATAGCGTTACATTTATTAATGAAATTATGTTTGTGTAGTTGTCTTCTTGTTGCTGGTGAGGACCTGGCCTAACTTTTTCATTAATTACAAGATTGTACGTCTTTAGGAGGATGGCAGGAAGTTGCACAATGGAATTATGGGTTCTTAAGAATAAAACACATTTTGTCACTTAGTTTAAAACAGCCACATGGTACAAATGTTGAAGTGTTTTCTTAATGGTAGTAACCTTACCTGTTGCGGTGGCTCTTCTGTTGGTATGTTTCCAGCTCCTCCTTGACATGATGCAGGAATTGACATTCTTGCTTTGGGAGATAACGGTTATTGTTAAACGCCATCGAAACATGGAAACGCCGGAGCGGACAGAGAAGGACGGTTTCCTGTGGACAGTGTGGTGAGGTTAACTCATTATCTAGCTACTGGCCTGACGGTAGTTACCCGTCATCATTAGCCAAACGCACGTTCACTGTGACCGTTAGCTAGCAACGACGGTTACGATGGTTAGCCAAAGTGACGACACCTTCGTTAGTTAAAGCTAGCTAGCTAAGTAGAGCAGAACGCTAGCTGGTTGTGATGTGTTTTCATTCCCTAAACCAAACATTACCAACTCAAAACAACCCTACCCGACTTTAGGTAACGTTAGCGCACGTGAGGGAACCGTAGGTCTGCCACTTGTTAGCTAAAGCTCGTGGTTTTTGGAGTCTGCTCACCGTTATGGTGAAAGCGTACTACTTTGATTTGCGGTTTCTTTAGTTAGTGAGATGCTGTATCTGCCCGTAGGAGCGCAGGTGACTACAAAAACGTCCGTAACGTCTGCTTCCGGAAGCAGATGTTTTTTAACTGTTCCTTCTGAAGCAGCAAGATATCCGGTCTGATTCCTTCAGAATAAAAGCGACGTTCAGACAAACTTTTTTAAACCAGACTGCAAAAAAATGCACGTATAGATTGTGTGACAAATTAAAGGAAAAACCTCAATAAATGAGTGGAGAAACATAACGAATGCAGATGTTATGCAGTGCGGGGCATTTTGCTGGCATGATTTGGGTCCACTTGTCCCCTTAGAGGGAAGGGTCACTGCAAATCAATACAAAGTTGTTCCGAGTGATCACCTTTATCCATTTCTGTCCTGATGGGAGTGGTCTCTTCCAGGATGACAATGTTCCCATCCACAGGGCACGAGGGGTCACTGAATGGTTTGATGAGTATGAAAATGATGTGAATCATATGCTATGGCATATGTCACCAACCCAATTGAACACCTCTGGGAGATTTTGGACCAGCGTGTTAGACAGCACTCTCCACCACCATCATCAAAACACCAAACGAGGGAATATCTTTTGGAAGAATGGTGTTCATCCCTCCAGTAGAGTTCAGAGACTTGTAGAATCAATGCCAAGGAGCATTGAAGCTGTTCTGGCTGCACAAGGTGGCCCAACACCTTACTAAGACACTTTATGTTGTTTTTTCCTTTAATTTGTCACCCCTTCATGTGGTATTCAAACCAAATACCAGTTATATTTGAAATAAGGTCCAACACAAAAAGTTCTACAGATTTCAGGAAAAGGCTTTTTATTTAGATAAAACAGAACAGTATTTGTAAGAAAAGTACACCAGTTGTATCATCATCTGTGGAGTTCAGACTATTTAAGGTTTCTGTGGTGTTTGGTGATCATGGAAAGTGGGATGACATTTGCAATATAGATAGTGAGTCTTATGAGAAACATGTTACAGGACTGTTGAATATGACTTGGGAGATTTAGTGCAGTTGTACTATGACACAGCAGAGACGGTTACATTTCTCAAAATGTCACATTATTATTTTTTGATAACAGTAAACATGCTCCATCTTTGGAGTCACAAAAAACTCCAGTTCAGAACATCCAATGTGTGTTTCACACCAAAAAAGTCACATTCATGCACAGATAAGAAAACATTTGCCTCAACAAAGGCTACAACCAGCATTTTAATACTGCGGAGCACCGCCCATAACATAATCACTGTTTCAGACTGGACAACTACTCAGTCCCAACCTATTTCTATAACAGTTCTCGGCGACTACACATTATTGGACTTTTTTATATTATTTGCAAAATGTCAAATCACTTATATTTATCATGGGCAAAAAGATGCATTTTACACAATGGCACTATTCATAAAGACTGGTCTTGATCAACTAGGATATGATTTGTACATTGCTGCATATATAAAAAGACATGAAAACACATTTACAGACATAAAAGGATAGGCAGACAGTAGAGTACTTATAAATAACAGAGAAAAGGATCAGATCAAAACTATATACATCCATTCAGGTGAAGCAGATGTCTGAATATGTGCTGCCAGACAGATGAAGAGTATCTGGTCAGAGTCATCACCCTATACAGAGAGATAGAAAGAAAGAAGTAAATTCTGTTAGCATTAAGAATAAGCAATGGTACAGAAAATGGAGATTTCAGTGTTATGTCTTATTTTATGTTTTGACTAGATGGTAGTAAATGTCCTGCTAAATGATTAGCACTCATTATGAAATAATGACATTAAAAGGTGGTCAGAGATCAATTTGACTGGGGCGCCCAAGACTTTTCCAGTGGACCTGATTCTTCATTAAAAACACATCAGAAGGACTCCATACCCCAGGGTTCTTTATCTTCCTGAGCCAACACTTCTGTCTTCAAAGATGGTAATTTCTATCTAGATGATAGCAAATTAAGGGAAATACACAATGCTACATGCACATTTTGTTATATAATTAACAACAATTTACTTTTCTTAGCATACACAAGGCTACACCAACTGTGTTTAAATGTACTGCCTAAACAGACACTAGTTTCAAAGTTGTGTGTAAAATTAGGCGCACGTCAAAGAATAACCCAGCCAAGTATGTAGATGGAAATATATATAGATGAGCCAGGCAACATTCAAAACAGTTTAACTTCAATACTTTTCTACCCCCACTGTTTACTGCCATACATCAACACACTGTGTACCTAGCTACAGGCAGGATCCTGAACAATTATGGCTGATCTGGAAAAACAGAAAATGAGGTGATAGCACATGAGCCTCACTGTATCACAAATGTGGACATGGTAATGTGCTGCTATGTAGAAACAAAAAACAGAAAACAGACATACTCTTGAGACATCATGGGATGCATATTGTATTGACTGTATTGACATCACTATCAGTTAGCCCTGGTGATCATGTAATTTATCTGACATTAAAGGATACGACTCTGAGGCCTCTCTCTATGGGGTCAGTCAACAGCAAGCCCCGAGGAGCATATATCTTCTCATTCTGGTCCTTGATGTACCTGGCGATCTTCTTTAACATCTGCACACACAGGGAGACAAACAGTAGCACACACATTTAAGATATACAATGATATGTAGATCTGTCCCTTCCACCAGAGACAAAAATATAAGCTGATGATGGACACAACATTGAAGTTATACCTTTTCATAGTGTGTCTCCATACAGAGGAAGATTGTATACGCAGTTAGACAAGCCAGGCAGCCCTCCAAATAAGACTTCCCCCCTAGTTTCTCTGCCTCTGCATACAGGTTGTTTAGAGTCTGGATGGTCTCCTCAAACTGCTGCTTATCAAGCTGAAACCACCACAAACGTTCAGACATTATGCACAATATCTTAGCAGTCAGTCAACACTCATAACATCCATGTAAACACCGTACACGTACCCTTGACTCAAGTTCAGAGGGGAACTTGGTCTGGAACTTGCAGATGGTTCCTGAGCTGTAGTCTCTCTGAACAAACACCTTGGAGGAGACAGCTGGCTGCTGGAGGTCCTGTAAGCTGTGGGTCTGGGCAAACACTCAAAAGTTAGCCTGTCTTTTGTGAAGAGTGTATGTGGGAAGGGTTGGGACAGTAGCACCTACTGTAAAGCTAGCTACAGTGAGGGAAATCAGGACACTTATGTTATTTTCCCAGGTTTAAAAACGTACATAAGCTAAGTTATTATCAAGCTAATAGCTACCACAACATCTAATTTCCTTGCTTATATCATTCTAATATGACAATGACCACCCATGTGAGGTTGACACTGTTGATGTTGGTTACTGTAGGAAATTATAAAATGGGATATATATTATAAAATAATATGAAATACTACGAACCGCTTATATGGGGGAAACGTCAGCTAGCTAATAAGACGTTAGCTTACGTTTGCTGACCCATCAACGCCGCTGGAATGTTAACCTTTATCATCACCCTAATCAATAAATTACCGTTCACATGTTAAATATTCAGGCATCCAATTACACGTCAATCTTAAAAAACGAATAAAACCCCCCTAATAACTCTTACCTCAGCCATAATGGACGTTTCCCCTGTAGCTGTTGCGCACCTACGCCGAGTACGACTTCCGGCCCATGGTTTTCAGAATAAAAGTGTTTTCACAGAGGTGTTGATTTAGTATGACCAACAGTGTTTTAAAGAAAAATATATCCAATTTCTTTTTGACAGGTGCCCTCACCTGAATATAGCAGAACCACATGTGGTTCAAGAACGCAACATACTTCCAAATTCTTAACATGCAACTACTCACCACCATTTAGACCCATGTAGTAAATTCAAGTCGACTAGTGGCAGTCTCTTAAATCAACCACATTAAATGACACCTTCATATCGAATTTGAAACTGCAGTTTGAGGTCCAGGGCAGCAGTATTTTCCATTTTGCACTAGACTGACATAATTTGAAAAAACATTACTCTTTTGCCTTGCGAGTTTTTTCATTATGCAGCTTTGCTAAATGGCGGTATAATTTATGACTTTTGCACAAGAATCTGCAGTGTACAGACTTTCCACATTAACGTTTTTATTTTGAAGGCCGACACGCCGAAAGCGGAAGTGCTTTATTGTCCCACCACTTTCAGGCATACCACCCGTCATTTCCGGTACATGGTTCAACTCTGAATTCAGCGGTCAATGGAAATATAACTGATTTAATCATCCGTTCGTATTTAACAAACCCTGTAAATATGAGATTTCAGTACTCTCTCCTCATTGTCTCCACCTAATAAGAATCAGTTATTGACGATAGCACAGCATGCAACTGCAGCTTTATCATATGCAACATGCCAATTTACTGCAAAAGAAATTAACACAAGGTACATGGAGTTAAAGACATTTATTGAATCATGGTCTTGCTTGACTCGTATCTGGTTCTGTTCGCTGTATGTATTAGTCGAACAGACCGAAACCCATGTCGTCATCCGATTCCTCAGACTCCTCCTTAACCTCCTCCTTAGCAGCTGGAGCTGCAGCGGTTTCTGCAGCTGCTGCGGGTGCTGCGACAGCAGCAAAAGCAGATGGGTCAGCCAGGAAGGCTTTGACCTGCAAGGACAAAGGGTATGACATCAGTTTTCCATTTACAAATGGTTTCCCGTTTATGCAAAACAAAATTGCTGATTAAAGCATTCTACTATTGGAAGGCTGCCTGAGACCAAACATCCCTGGCTGAC
Organism: Oplegnathus fasciatus; assembly: GCA_003416845.1. Taxonomy (NCBI): domain Eukaryota; kingdom Metazoa; phylum Chordata; class Actinopteri; order Centrarchiformes; family Oplegnathidae; genus Oplegnathus; species Oplegnathus fasciatus. The sequence continues at coordinate 1,541,893 of NTHP01000033.1, forward strand.
CAGGAATGGGGTCATAGAACAAAACATGTTTCCCTTTGATGGGTGAACAATGCAGCACTACACAGGCTACACCAAAACCCATCAGGCAGGTTAACCAATGGGACAAGTTACTGGTTTGATGTGTATACCTTGTCTGCCAGGGGGAAGGAGTAGTCTGTCTCCACAGCGACAGCCAGGACTCTCTTGTAGCCATTGATGATGGAGTGGGGGACAGAGGCCAAAGTGGGGTAGCCAATCTCCAGACACACGCTAGCGATGTTCCTCACACCCTAAATAAAGCACAATTTACAGATTGATACATTCCAAACAAACCAAACATGACTCAAGTGATCTTAAGTGGATTTAGTTTTTAGTCAAGGACTGTTTTCTTTATACAAGCACTGCATCTCACCTCCAGGAACCTGGCGTGCAGAGAAGCCTCTGTGATGTCGAGCACCTCAGGACTGTAAACACTGCCGTTGTCATACACCTGCTGGATGATGAGTCCGTAGGAGAAGGGCGAGATGTTCAGCATGTTGAGCAGTGTGGCCTCGCTGGCACCAACCTTGTCGCCCGTCTTGATCAGACCAACATCACTCTGGGGACAGAAATTATGGTTAATTGCTGATGCTAACATTATGTTTGATTTCATTGAATTCAATGAAGTCTGAGACATTAGCTTTATCCAACATGAGGCGACCCTGTCACGCAGACTGAAATTCGAATTACAGTATAATTATTTTCAAACTCACCAAGATTTCAATGGTTCCCCTGGAGATCTTGGTGGTGATACCCAGAGCCTGGAAGAAAGAGGTCTTCTCAGGACCCAGACCAGTGTTCTGGGCTGGCACAGTCACATCACAAGGGGCGATGGCTCCAGCACGGGCAGCTGCAGGTACCTGGAGTATCAGAGTAACAGTTTAATGGGCTGCTTTACAGGCTTGAACATCTGATTAGAAAATGAGGAATCCTAACACATGTTAAGTCTCAGTGTCTGAAACCTTACGTCCCTGGCAGTCAAGTGAGACTGACAGACAGGGATAGCGAGGAAACAGGTTACTGTTTGCAGGGGGAACGACAAAGCAGCACCACACAAGCCGCATTGTAACTTATCCTGCGTGTCGACGGGATCCAAGAACACTGGATAGACTGTACCAATTGACTAAGCTGTGTTGCTGACCTTCAAACCCATTTGCCAGCAGTTATGCTCATTTGTCAAACAGTTTGTATTTTGCATGCTGAATTAACAGATTTGGGCTTGCAAGTATATTTAGTTAAAACTAATGCAGTCAATACAACAGCCTTACAAATCATACCCTTGTTATCAGTAAGGGCAAAATGAGGCAGAAAACTTTCTGAATGAATACAATTCATACAATTACACTGCATTGCACTAGAAAGGTGTACCTCATAAACGTGTATAACTATGCAATTGTAAATCTATATAAAGAGGTCATACTTCACAAAATGCCTTGGACAGCTATCTAAAGCCAAGGGTTGTATGGGGTGTACAACTTAATGAACCACACTAAGTGGTTGTTTCTGTGCCAGACACTCTTTTAGTGATCTGTCTCTTGGACTCTCACCTTGTTGGCCAGCAGCATATCCCTGACCTCAGCCAGATCCTCCTTGGTGAAGACAAAGCCCACATTTCCTTTAATGTGGGGCAGGAGCCTGTCAAAACATGAGAACTGTTAGATATGTGAGCAATAGTCATTTCTACAAAGAGGAAGAGTTGTTAAGTGTCTGAGACCTTGCGTCCCTGGTTGTCGGGGGATGTAGACAGACAGGGATAGCTGGAGACAGGTTATTGTTTGCAGGGGGAACGACAAAGCAGCACCACACTAGCTGCATTGTAACTTATCCTGCCAAATAAAAACTAATGGCTCAAGATATCAAATGTAGAGGGAAACTCACTTCTCCAGGGCAGGATTGTTCTCCAGGTGGCCACGAATGGCTTTGCGCATCATGGTGTTTTTACCCATCAGCACCACAGCCTTTCCACGCAGAGACAGACGGATGGTCTGCATCTGCTTGGAGCCCACATTGTCTGCACCCACAATGAAGCATTTTGGAAAGTCATCCAGAAGTTGCTACGAATAGAGGGCGAAATAAGTCAGAAAATACAAAATATATACATAGTCAAATATATATGGTATAAATAAAGATTAAATGTTGTGGAAATATAAACTTACATAAGTCAAGTCCTACTTACGATGATTTTCATAAAATAGTTGGACTTCCACGTGGCCCTGTCTTCCCTGGGCATCTTTGCAGTGCTTCCAAGGATCGCTAAACAGCTGGTTTAAAGACAAGGTAGTACCTAACCAAAGAATGAAAATGTTGGTAGATGTACTTAAGAAGCAGAACAAAACGACACAGTCTGCGCGGCACACCCGGACATGTGGTCGACAGCTAACGTTAGCCGGCTAATAGCAAGCTAGCAATACCTTAACAGGCCGCGCTAGGTTGAGTAACACCATCGCACGTTTACGTAACAGAAAAAACATCTTTAGGTGCTATAGGTGTTTAGTTAATGAATCCAAAAATCCAATATCGTAAAATTTCATTAACTGTAACAAGTTTTTTTTTTTTTTT
>NTHP01000033.1:1554521-1589887 GCA_003416845.1 Oplegnathus fasciatus
ATCTGGGGGAAAGAAGGAAAAAGGAAACAGCAAAGAGAGGAGAGCAAACAGATGACAAACAAAAACAGGGGTCAGAATGAAGAAAAGGAAATGGTAATAGAAACAAAATTGGCACCACAAACTGAACTGTTTAAAGTGACTGGCAAGAACACTTTTTATGGCAATGTGATGAAACTTCATATACATTTCATATTTGCTAGTTAATTTCTTAACCACAGCCAAAACAAACGCAAGCTAAACAATCACAGGGACATATAACTTCCAACTCTTGGTATAACATCCCAGAATAGCACGGACTTGCACCGACGCCCGCTCTGCGCCTCTAATGTCTACCTTATCCACAGATGGCTGGGCACCTTCTTCCCGTGTTCGTTGTGGGTTGGACATGACGATGACTCCCTCTGTCATCCAATCATCTGGCTGTTGTTTACGCCTGCGCTCCACTCGCCCAATTCCCAGTTTCCCCTGCAGCTCCTCAATGAGTCGGTCTTGCGAGTTGCTCTTATTCACAATGATCGGTCCCATTTTACGTCGCAACATTCCCTCCCTGTACATCGGATGCACATTGGAGGTCTCTTTGGTGCGGCGGATAACCGACTTGAGCTGGAGAGTAGATGATATAAGGAGGTGTGGGAAGCTGGGTTTGTGCCATTCACCAGAAAGTCCACGTTGGGTTACAAACACAAGCAGGACAGGCCCAGCACAGGATGTCTCATTCAAGTGGCAAAAATGCTCAAGCACTGGCTCCAGAATATACTTTTGTCAAGATGTTATGTAGGCTTTGTCAGGCACTTGTGTATCCGAATTTGCCTGCAGAAGCTAAGCACAGCCTTCCATTCCATTCAAATTCACTCTCTACTGTCAAGTCTACTTAAAAGTACTCGGGTATCTGTGGTACAGCATGCTGCATAGCTGAAGTCAAGACAAAACAGATCTATCAGACAATGCTTGCACATAAGACTGCACGTGCCAAAGCAAGGCCAAAGATCAGACACAAAGTTCTTGTATGTTTTTTCATTACATGTCAACGTTCTTGGTGCATATGCACATTAGCAAAAACGAAAAATATCCACCCTACTGTTTTTGTATTGACACCATTTTTTTGCATCATCCATTGGTTGCATAAACATGGCAGGCCAGGCCCTGTGACTAACACAGCAATGTGGACTGAAGCAAGTAGGGGCGTGCAGAAACATCCTTTCAGCAAAGCTTTCGACATCAGCCGCAAATAGTCTCTACAGGGAGATTTCTCCCTCAAGCCATTTTGCAATTGCAATGCAATGACACCACATGCATCACACCACATAGATGGAGGAATTTCTCTTCATCAAGACATTTTGTGTTGTTGTACTTTTGCACAGCTCCTTGTGTATCTGTAGGAGCTGCTCTCCCAAAATAAGCTTATTTCGGCAACAGTGACCACTCTGCTTGAACAATTAGCTGACACAGCCATTCTGCCATTATTGTCACAGATAATTAAATATCTTAGGCCACTTGGCCAAATAATTGAAAAACCACATGGGGTACTAAAGCCTCTCTAGCTTTATGCCAGCAGCTTATTTTGGGAGTGTCAAGTTGAGCGTCCTACTTGGCCAGAAGCAGATAGTCGCTCGACAGCAGAGGGCTGCTGTGAGGGCAGGTCCAGCATTGCATCTGGTGTCCCGGGGCAGGTGGAGGGGGTGAAACACTCATCCATCCAGCTGGACTCAGTCATGGGTGTCAGGGTTCCCTCTCGGCTGAGATCAGGGTAAACTCCATCTTCCTCCTCCCAAGATCTGTCTTCATCTCCAAGCATAACAGAGGCAGATGGCTGGTTCTCACTCAGTTGGATGGAGTCAGGGGCTAAGAGTTTGTCTAAAGCATCATCCAATAAAGGCTCCCGGCATGGCCATGTTAAATCCAGCATTTCACCTCCCTGCTTTTGTGTAGGTGGGGAAGACAGGCTATTTGATGGTACAGCGGCAAGCAGAACTGGTGAAGCTCTGGGACTGCTGCCTGGAACTGTGTACGTTTTTCTGGTGACTGAAGCAGGACTCTTAGGAACTGCAGTTTCACTCTTTGGAACCGTTACAGGACTTGAAATCCGTGGTAGTGTTACTGGGAAAGCATTCTTTGGCAATGTTTCAGGACTAGAACTCTTGGGTACATTTGCTGCTGGGACTGTCATAGGACTTGCAATCTTTGGAACTGGACTTGAAAGTCTTGGAATTGACACTGGACTAGCACACTTGGGAACTGTTTCTGGACTAGCACTCTTTGGAACGGTTACCGGACTAGAAATATTAGGGACTGTCACAGGACTTTTTGGAACTGGACTTGAAAGCCTTGGAACTGTGACTGGACTAGCAGTCTTTGCAGCTGCCTCTGGACTATGACTTATAGGAACTGGACTGTAGCTTTTAGGGATTGGGCTTGGACTCTTGTAAGACTGACTTAGATTGGAGCATTTAAGATCAGGTGGACTAGGACTCTTGGCTCTAACAATGGGACTGGAGTTTATAGACACAGTAACAGGACTAGGGCTCTTAGAAACAACTACTGGACTAGAGCTACTGGCAGCAGGTACTGTACTAGAACGTCTGCCAACAGTAACTGGACTTAAGCTCTTTCCAAGTGAAACTTCACTTTGACTCGGAGGCTTTATGGTACTAGAGATACTGAGGCTCTCCACATGACAGATCTCAGAGGTGACAATGCCATCATCATCTATCTCTTGGATCTGGGAGTACTGGAGGCTCTTGGACGATGCAATCACCACAGTGGAACCACCTGAAGATGTAACGGCTGAACAACCATCTTCATCTATATGGAGTTCCAGTGGAAGAGGGGTACAGGAGGGAGTAGTGTAACTAGAAGGTAGAAGAGTATCCTCTGAACCCATATTTGGATTTATCAATGGGGCAGTTACTGCTTGGACAACTGGGGAACCAGCTACCGATGGAGGGTCTACTGCCTCCTGATTCACAGACAACTGAGAGCCAGACTGAATCGGGCGCAATGATGTAATGATTGCAATGTTTTAAGACAAGACATACACAGTGGTAGAGAAAAGAGAAAGAGACCGGAAAAAACACATTGAGAATGAAGGGAATGAAAAGAAAGTTGTCTCACACACAAAGCCAAGTAGGGGCAGGGTTCACTCTATTGTCTTAAAGAAATCGTTCCTAAAATACTACAAAAACAAAATACATAAAATAAACTTTGTTTCAGCTTGTTTGAACAAATTAAGTCTTGATTGTTGCCCTTAGACATGCAGGGGGGGCAGACACAATCCCTTCAAATCTAAAAAATTATGTGAATTAACACTTCTTCGACAAAGTCTCAACAAAAAATTAACATTGTAATCTTCACAAACATAACATTTATTTCTATGTGTTAATGACTTTAAGTGGAAATTGTATTGGACTGCATTATGTTATCAACATATGATTTTACTGTGTCAGTCCCACAACTTCCTCTATGATTGCAGGCTTGCAACAAAATTTCACAGTCATACTAATGTAGCACAACAAAATCTAAATAGCATCTGGTATATGATTGTTGGTCAAGCGTGGCAGCTGGTTGTGAATTACTGGTTGGTTCTAAAATCTTTTGTTCAAACAAATAAAAGCTGGTCCAAAATAAAAGGGCAGGTTTAAAAACAAATAGTTCTTTCTTCAGTTGAGGTAAATAAAAGCACCAGCCACTACATTTATGCCATAGCAGCACTGCAAATGTTTATGGTTGTAAGTGAAATCTGTGAAAACAGTAAAACAGCAGAGTATCTGTTCTAGGAAACTTTAGCTTTTCTATTGTGGAACACTACCAGTAGCAGCAATCCATCTGACATTACAAAACACAAATATGGAAAATGATCCAATGCGTTTCTATAATTAACAGTTGTGCAAACCCCTAAACATCAGCAGCACAGTCCTCAATAGATGCACAATGACAAAATTAAACATCCTCCATCAAGTGTGTAAACCCCTGTGACCCACAATCTACCCACTTGTGAACCATACTCACATTGCTTTGGACTTTGAAGTCAGACAGGGAGGCCATTAGCTCATCCAGCTCTCGTGTGGCAGAGGAGGCAGACATTCTGGCTTGCTGCGCTGGAGTTTCCTCTTGTCCATCTGTTTGTTCGTCTGACACAACCAACGGTGTGGGACTAAAGAAGAAAAGAACTAGCTTTATGGGCTTTCCACGTTAAATGTTAATGTAACATTCTTGAGCACCAATTTAAACAACTACATGCAATAGCATAATTTCTATGTTGCTTTGATGATTTGTTGCTTACATGGGTGAGGGCACAGAACTTTCCAGCTCATCCAGAAGGCTCTCTACACTTGGTCGTACATCCTCTATTCCTCGAGCTGCCGCACTGCGTTTGGGCTTCTCCAATACAGGTGGAGCAACCTTGCCTGTAGTAGAGACTCCATTCTCCTGGATATGGTGGATGACGCTGCTGGCAGGCAGCGGGGGAGCTGCTTCTTCTACTACAGGAAAAAAAATGCTCAATGAATTTCCTTCATGGATCCACAGTGCATAGTTGATTATCTTGTAAACACCAAAATACAGTAGAGAGAAGTGACAATACCACAAAAACAGAAGTGCCAAATTTAGATAGTGACATGTGAGTTCCTTCAGAGAAACATTAGCATTTTATAAACTGTAAAGTAATCTCTTTGTGTACCTTCTGTGGGGAAGGTGGGGGTGCTTTGCTGGACAGCGTTGAGCTCCAACAGCAGCCGGTCCAGCTCAGACAGGTTGCTGCCCAGGGCTGAGTTCATGGCAACAGCTGATGAGTCACTACTCTTCTGCTTATTAGGGAAACTGTGCAAAGTAATGAGGAGAACCAATATTTATCATCAACAAAGCTATGGACTGAGAATGTTACTATATTTTGGCACCAGCATCATTAGGTCAGTGTTTCTGGCTCAATGATGAGTCAAAAGTCAAAATCAAAATGGAGATTTCTAGTCTAATGTTTTGTGTGTGTGTCATATAGAAACATTATGTTTCCACGTTTAATGGCCTCCCCATAACTAGCAAAATATGGCAGACGTTTTTCACAACCATGGTGACTGACTCTTCAAACGAGGTGATTGTGCAACTGTTTATAAACTGTTGATCCAAATAACATGACCCCAAGTCCTACCTGTAAACGTGGTCCTCTTCACCAATTGGTTGGGTTGGACTGCTGCTATCTCTAGACCAGGGACTTCTCTGAGCTGAGCTGAAGGACTGAGGAGAGGAAGTGAAGTCACTATAGAGTGTTCAGAGTTGTATTTTCAAATAATTTATGTTCAACTTGCCAAATGCATACACAATAACATGTATGTGCACATTTACCTCTGTTTCATCTAGTCCGTTTAGGGTTTGCTCAGAGGGAGCAGGTGCGACTTGTGGTGGAGAGCAGATGTCCTGCTGGGTCTGACCCCCGACAGGGAAGGAGTAGGCGGTCTCGTCAGACAGGAAGAGCGGACGCTTGGAAATGTGGGATGTTGTGGACTCAAGGTCCGCCAACAAAGCATCTGCGGAAATACAGAACAAAGATTTTATCATCAGAGGTCTGAAGCTAATTATATTCCCATATAGGGCTGGGAGGACAGTATATACAGTATATACTGGGAGACAGCAGAGATTTGACAAATGGTGTAGATTTTGCTGTACTACTTCTAATGAGGTGCCTATCCATTTAATATCTCTTGTTTATTAGGCCATTGTGGCATTTTTTGCCTTTATTGGACAGTGACAGTGAAGAAGCAGACAGGAAACAGGGGTGAGAGAGAGGGGTATGACAAAGGTCGCCAGCCAGAACCGAACCGGCGACAGTTGCAATGTGGCCATGTGGCATATGCTGTAACCATTTGGCTACCAAGGCGCTCCAATAAGCAGGGTGCTTTACAGCGATATTAGGTTTACAGGATCTTGGCATCAATGGGATGAAGTAACTTCATTTTTCAGGTATCTTTCAGGTAACGCCCACCCCTTCCAATGTTAAGTTGAGTCACTACTGCATATCTAGTATTTAGCACTGCAACACTTCCAGCAACTCATCACCAGTTACGTTTGCACACACAGAGGATCAAATAATTGCAGCGTCTTTCGCAATCGGTCAAAACCCCATGTGCACTGACATCAGTGGAGGAGGAGTTGTAAAAGTTGAATCATGCACACTGTCATAGCCACTCCTTTGGTTACTCATTGACCCTTGTCTGCCCGGAGTCTTGACATGTCTTAAATCCAAGAGTCGCTGTCAAGTCTGCATCCATGTATAGATGCTCATATTTACCATCAACACGTCAACAGCTACCATCTCTGCATGAAGGGGATATTTAGTATTTTGAGAGGAACACAGGCCAAGAGAACAACTACTAATTTAGCAGTCCTAACCAGTAGGTAGATGAACACATAACATTATAGGGGATTTAATGAAGAGCGCAGACTGTATTACTGAATACCTGGGCTTATTTTAGCGCGCTCACTCACCACAGCAGTGTTTAGTTTCTCTTGCAGAATTTCACAAGTCCTAAAAAATAAAATCCTAAATTTAACAAACTTGCTCTCGTAAGAAATGTCTTATATGAACGAACAACAAAATTACTGTTGACACATAATTATGTATTTTCCATTATACCAATATACTTGAGGCTAAGGACAATGGTGTTGTAAATATTTCATTTACAAATGTTCATAAATTCTAGACAAAACCAAAATAAACCAGTTAGAACCAGCAAATGTACAGCTACAGTCGAGTTTTATTGCTAATTGCAGAAAAGCTGACTGAAAATGATTCAAACTGCACTTAACTGTGAGGTTTTTAATATTCTACATTAATACTGCAATATCGCGAGTATTAAGCTCCATCCTAAAATAAAGCAGTGGGGCAAGAAAGACAAAAAGCTAAAGTAACACGGAGATGAGACGTACCTAGGAAATGACAAGACGTTACACCCAGGGAAGTGAAGAGGAGATAATACAGAGAAAGAAGAAGAAGAAGTGGAGGAGGAAGAGGGCAACCCAAACAGACAGTCTGCCAGGCAGGAACTGCCTTTCTTAACTCTACCATCAGCATAAGAGAGCAAGAGGAGGAGGGGGAAGAGTGGGGTGCAACTGAGAGCAGAGGAGAGGGTCAGGGTAGAGAGGAGAAGGAGGGGTTAAAAGTAATGGCAGCGGGTTAGGTTCACCCACCCACCCCAATACTGCTATGCCAGCTCCAACCTAGCTGCCCGAGAGCTCAAGTAAGAGATACTACTCACACAAATGACGACCCACTGAAAACAGTCTCTGAGGACGGAGCTGTCCAACTTTGGCAGGCTGAGCACGTTAGAGCAGATGAAGGAGCGCACGCCGTCGTGAAATGAGGAAAGTTGAGAGCAAGCAGAGCTCTTATCAACAGAGGCATGCCCAACAAAGGGAGTGGTATCACAAAGGTATATAAAGGTATAATCAGCCCCTCCTTCACCCTGCCAGCGCACACTCTACTTAGGTCGCTCATGACTCACTTTTACCGCATTTTAATGTTACATGTTGCATTCAGTGTAGCCTTTCAGTATAACAAGGATCAGATTATTAAGATAGGATCTCTTCTGCAATGTCAAGACTCTAAGCACAGCAAGTATCATCAGTGCAGAAGTAACTTGGGCTGCAATGTTTCCCAGACTGAGAGGAGACACAGCACAAGCAGAGCCAGATCAATACCAGATCCACTTGGCCCAACTTTGCATTAGCATGGTTAGCATAGTTAGCATGGTTAACATGCCAGTTGACTGGGTTTCACGGCAGAGGCTCCGTTCTGGACGCAGAAGCCTGAGCACATTCCACAGAGCTTCATTATGGATACAGCACAGCCCGCTGTTTACACTACAGCAGCCAGCTCTGTGCTTGGTAGTAGCAAAAACACACCCATAGAAGTAAAGAGGTGGAAACAAACCCAACTGTCAATCTTTATGGATCACGTCAAGTACAGTATATGACAAAAAAACCTACTATGTAAAGGTGTTTCAGACCATCCAACAGACAGGTGCACTCAGCACTGCAGACTCGAGGCTCTACTTCTGGTCCAGTAGAAGGGGAAGTCGACAAGATTGTGAACTTATTCTAAGAGGTTTTCCTGTGTTTAAAGCACAGAGGTTAAGGCTTCTTCTTCTTTGCAACATTTCCCACGATGCAGCTGATTTTTATCATAACATCACAACTCACACCACAGAGCAAAAGGGTGATATGGATGTACTTTTTTTAACGGTCTACACAGTCCTTCTCCCTAATCTTCATTACAGTTTACAAAATTACACATTAAGTAGGTCTGCAAACAAAAAAAACTGCACCAGACGAGTCCAGACATTCATCTAGGATGAAGTGAAAACAGGCCAAAGCATAATTCAGTTTTAATCAGATACTTCTCTGACATACTGCATAAATAAAATGTAGTCATATCTGAAGGCCTCGGTGCATATATGCGGCTGATGTCAGAACAAAGTTTTACTGCAGCTGGTGGAGACCTCAGTGAACAGATGTTAGTCCAGATGGTTTACACAAGAGATGTTAATCAACTTAGCTCTCCAGCTGAACTGGCTTTAACCCTGGTTATACAGAATCTGTTGCTCCAAAATAGAGTTACGCTAAAATACTAACCTCCAGGCTATATGAAACACAGAATCTGTAAGGCAATTGCTGGTGAAAGACCTCTACACTGACTTTTGGTTTTGCATCCAAATGAGGCATGTTAATTGAAAATCAACAGCTCATTTCCCTCAACAAAGTGGCTGGAATACAATCCTGTAATTTAGAGGAGAAAGGCTAAGCATATAGGAACTAGCAGCTTCAGGGTTGCCTTTATTCACTGAAAACTGTGTGCGAGACGTGCTCCAGCCCATCCACAAACTACACAAACACACAGAGGTGTGTCAGCCTCCTCTGCCAAGAGAACATACCGTGACACACAGACTCTAGTGCGAAACACAGACTAGCTCCCCAGTGACCAAAAATGGAACTACAATAAAATGAGGAACTCGTGAGAGACATGCAAGTGCTCAATCTCAAAACTGAGCCTCCTGACTCATTCTCATCCTTTGTAAGGAGAGGCAAGAACTTTGGGAGATAACTTTAGTTGAGCGTACATATTTTTGGGAAATGCATGTAAGAGGAGAATCCCCTCTTTTATCCACCCTACGGGATAAAACTTCTGTTTGATGATATAAGAACAAAGCTATGTAAAACCTTGAGAGGCACAAGTTCCCGAGAAGCAGGCAGACATGAGAGGTTGACGGATCTACTCCTAAAATAGGCTACATCCAGATCTAACAAACTGCCTACATCAATTAAACACAGCCCATCCTCTTTATTTGCAGCTAATGAATGACGAAAAACACCAGCCTTCTGTTAGCGTCCATGTCCACAACATTAAATGTGACATGGCAGGGCACAGCTGGGCTCAAACAATGAGGAATGGCGGTGGGAGTGTCGAGAGAGATAGCGAGTGAAACTGGGAAGTGACTGTGTGTGTGTGTGTGCGTGGCGCAGCAGGCAAATCCTCAGAGGCTAGAATGTGGGTTGACGCAGATTAAGGAGACTCCCTTCCTCCCAGATGAATGGTGTGCATTTTAATTACACAAACGCGGCTCCGCATGGGGCTCATTACAGGAAAGAGAGAGAGATAAAAAGGGGGGCTGGGAAGATTGGAATGACAGGAGAAGGGATGAAAAAGACAGGAAAATTAGAAATGAAGGGAGGGGGATGCAGGAAAATGAGGGTATGGAAAGGAAACCATGTGAAGAGTCAAGTATGTGAACAGCAAAGGGAAGGACAGATGTGCGATCAGCACTTGAATTGCAACCTTTCAGAGTCAAAATCTACATAAAACGTACATATAATTGAGACAAAGCTATTTTACTCTACAAGGTTTGATCCATATAAAGTCCTGGATGTCAACAGAAGCATTATCCCTGACAGGACATCCTGCCTGCTTGACACTGCACACACTGCTTGAGCCCCTATCAGTGCTGACCGCCGCACTGAGTGAATCAATGTTGTCTACTTCTCAACACATCTCTTGTTTATTTAGCTGGTAGCGGTTCATTTCAGGGAACAGGTCCTATCAAATGCAACGTAACAAAAAACACACCCTCTCACAACCTGCAGGGGGTGATGTCGAGTCGTGTGTGAGAGCCGAGCACACTCCTGGGTTTTTTCTTCTAAGGGGCCGGTGCAGGCTTTTTATCTGTGAGGTTCACAAATGCCGAGGCATTTACTGAGATATGAGCTGACACCAAAGTGAAGCTAACAGGATGAACATCAGCTGCGAGATTCTGTCTGTGCAGCAAGTTCACCTGTGTTCTCTGACCTCCTTTCTACATCTCCCTTCCCTCATTCCTTTAATTTCTTCCCTGCGTATCTGATGTGTTGCAAGGTGCAGGCGGGCTGATATGAATTCCTAACATGCCACAGCTCGTCTTCCAAATATGAGAGAAAGAGTGAGAGGCGGAGAGAGATGTGAGGTGCACCACCAGCTGAACAAGATAGTGTGATAAGACAGAAAAGGAGGGACTAAAGGCAAGATAGGACAGATGAAAAAGAAAAAAAAGCTGTGAGACAAAGACATTTTCGAGTTAAAGGGAGTGTCTAAATGTAATATCTTAAAAATGAGCATGTAAAAACAATATTGTAAGGAACAGCCTTCAGTTACTTGTCTGTGAGTGTTCGTCGACATGAAGCGACAGCCCTTCATGTCGCATTGTGAGAGAGATGGCCTTTCAACGTGACACAAGCTGACAGACGGTCGCAGAGATGATGAATCCCTCTCCTTCACTTCCACCAGAAGGAAAAAAAAAAAATTAGGACAAGATGGGCGCACATGCACTTACACTTTACTCCCCTCTGGGCTCGTGCTAGACAGCAGAAGGCCTGTGCCTGTGTTCATTTGGAGCGCTTCAGCGGGCACACTAAATTAAATCACACCAGAAACACACACACACACACACACAGGTCCAACAGTAGAACAACAACACTGCACACAGGTGCCTCTCAGTTCGGCTGCCCACGCATACCAGAGACAGACTGAGGCATCTAGGACCACTATAAATACCTCCCCACCCGACCCTGACCTGTGGGAGCGGAGACGTACAGTAGATGATAGATGGCCATGCCGGTCAAAGCAACAGTAGGACATTACAGACCACCCAACCAGCCTATACTATGTATTACATTACATTTGCTGTACTGTCTCATACACTTCTACAGGGCATAAAGAAGGAAAGGCCTGGTTGGAGTTTCCTTATGTTAAGATCAATGAAGTGCTACTGCTACAAATGCTATTAAATGGAAATGGCACCACAGCACACACTTGCAATGAAGTCACAGAATACGACTGCTTACACAGCAGCTTGTACTCCACTCTAAACTGTTCGATACAATTACAGCAAGTCTCTTTAGACACATGCAATCCAAAACTTAATACCACACTCAGGCCAAGAAAATTTAGAACAAAAGTAAGGAAAACTGACTGAGAGTGACTCCTGATGAAAGACACTGTTAGTGGTACTGTGACTTAAAGTACAGAGTGACGTCACTGGTCCAGCCAGGGGACCTTTGTGGCATGTCGTACCCCTCTCTCCCTCCCCATGTTTCCTGTCTGTATCTACACAGACTAGATTCTGAAAAAGGCTAAATGCCAGGCAGCTGTTTTTTAAGCAAAAACAGCTATGACAAATCAACTGTACATTACCAGCCCAGCACCAAATGGCAGACAGACGAAGTTAGCGACTAGCTGGTGAACACAGTGGAGCATTCAGCAACTAAAGAACCAGATATTTCTCTCAGGAGTTGGTAGAGACCAAAAACGGAGCTAAAAGAAAGTGAATATTGGACTTACATTCGCCTGGTGGCCAGAAACACAGGTCCAAATGAATGATTATGTTGCTCCATATATCTGCTGGATGTGTAAATAATAAGCCACTGTTTGCTAGCAAGTTGACCATGTCAACTTAAAAGGTGATAAATGTCAGTGTTGTGTTGACAGTTTGTTCTGCTGCCCTGAAGTGGCCAAAAAAAATCAATCAAAGGAACAGTTTGGGAAATATATGCTTATTCACTTTCTTGCAGAGTTAGATGACACCACTCTTATGTCTGTGAAGTGTGGAGCTAGAGCCTAGAGGGAATTAGCCTAGCTTAGCATAAGACTAGAGGCAGGGGGAAGCATGGCTCTGTCCAAAGTTCAAACATGGGCCTACATGTACCTCCACAACTTGTTTTTACATTTGTGTTTGAGTAGGGATTAAACAAAGGAGACACAACGTGTTAATTGGTGAGCTTAAGATGTGTTGGTAGTCTTATTTTTGAACTTTAGACAGAGCCAAGCTAGCTGTTTCCCCCCGCTTTCAGTCTTTATGGTAAGCTAAGCTACGCTAAGCACCTCCTGGCTCAAGCTACATACTGGACGCACAGACGTGAGAGGTGCATCGATCTTCTTGGCTAATTCTAGGCAAGAAAATGAATAAGCCTATTTCCCAAAACGTGTTAACAATTTTTCAAATTACAGGGTAACACCAATGCTTTTCACAAAACAACCACTTTGATATTCACATACTTCGAACCAATTCTTTTTTCAAATAAACCGATTACATGGCTCTTAATGAAGTTACACGTTCTGGAAAGGGTGCAGCCACCACACACAAGCTGACTGCAGAAATGGCCACCAGTTTGCCACCTCATCTCTGTTCATTTCCACCCAGAAAGTAACACCCTTTCAGCCTGCAGATGAGTCTGCTTTACCAGAAATGACTGTGTTTGACCTCAAGCTGCAGTCTACAAGGTGTCAAAGGAAGGTTCATATCCTCTAGGTCGTAGATCTTATCAATAAACCCAAACAAGAGTCTTAAACCAAACATTACCCTGTAATGAGACAGCAAGTAAATGCTTTTGTCCCCGCAAAATCCTCCTATATTATTTTAAGTCATTTTTACAGGCACTCCTTGGTAAAGATCCATTTATGTAACTCATGCGACTTAAGAACGTTGTCTGTATCTCTCCTCAGTCCAGTCTCATCTTTCGATCCGATGGCGATTCTACTTTTGCTCTTTTTAGCACATTTTTTTGGATTTCTTTGGATTTTCCTGTTGTTCAACCAAGCCACACTGCCATCTCTTTTCGCACTGTTACAGTTACAGAAATGATGCCTGAAACTAGATCACTTCTTTTTTATTTTTATGTCTTCCTTGGACCCGCCCAGATTTACTACTGCAAGAGTGCAAAGGAAATCCATAATGTTAAGCATAATTAGCACTATGCTATAATTCCTTTTAAATTGTTACTTTGTGCAGCTCAAGAGCAAAACATACTCACTACAAATTAGATCTATGATCACTCTCAAGAATAGATTTTCATATTGGCATTTTCACACTGAAGCACTTGCATCATTAACATGCACTCTTCTTTTAACTATTTTAATTGTTCTGTCATGGCTTGTACAAACCAATTGCCCACAGGAACAATAAATATCTACTGAAAAACTTCAGACTTGATCTGACAATAAAGTACTATCATCATCATCATCATCATGAACCGAATCATTACATTTCAGTAAAATCATTAAATAACGGATTTTTGAATATATGAATAACGTATCAAGCTCTACATATAAGAACTGAAAGAAAAAGCGAGACAAGAGTATCTGTGAATAAAACAATACCAAAAGATAAAACACAATCACCTCTTGCTGTCTTTGACCTACCTCCCCTTCTTCATTCGACACAGAGGTAGCTTGTGGGCGCAAAAGCTTTCCTGTGGTTGACATGTTGCCTCTGTGGTTATTTTGAGCACCTGTGTGCATGCAGAAGTACTGAGGGTGCATTTATTAAAGACAGATTGCTCATTTGGAATGTTTTGTTGAATTGCAAACATTAGCTAAATGTGTTTTGGTACTTTGCTTTTGACTGAAAATAACCTCTGAATCAAATGCAAACAATACAGAGCCAAAGGGAAACGAAAAGTTAAGCATAATGGCATGTGGAAGTAAAACTATACTGAAATATTGTTGTGAAATTGAAGACATTTTCCTATTCATCCAAACACCCTCTTCAGCAAATCCTCAGCATTTGTCCTGTGGCGATGCCGCTCAGCCTACTGAAAGACACCTGCTGGTAATTGAGGCCACACTGCAGGATGACACCAACTGAGACTTTCTGTCTAGAAGGCAGCAAAAGCGAAGCACTTACTAAAATAATTATTCAGGAGTACAGCACTCATCTGTCAACGTTCCACCATGTCTAGTTACACTGAAAGGAATCTGATAATATGTGATTACAAAGGCCCAGTGACCAACGCTTGTAAAGTGGCATTAATGGAATTCTGTACATGCTTTAGTCTGGATAACAAAAAACATATTTTCATACTTCTGTAATTAACCAGTAAAGTAAATTTAGATAAAACATGCATAGTTACAATTTATGGCTCTAACAATTGTGCTTTTGGACTTTTTTTGAGCTTTAACAAAAAAAAATCTTATCTCGTAGCTTTTTCCAGAGCTTTCAACTGAGCTTACTCCATCTGTTGATTAATACTGTGAGCTGCGGTTGAAAGCTCTGGAAAAAAAAGCATTTAAGAGATCTTGAGTTAAGATTTCTTTTGTCAAACCACCCTTTCCAAAGTCAAGAATGACACTTGATTTTTGAGCTACTCTGCTTAGCTTGCTACAATCATAACCCGGATAAGTGGCAGAAAATAGATGGATGGATAGATGGATGGACGGACAATCTTTCCCCCTTCCCCTAATCAGTTCTGTCTGGTTCTGTCTTTTCTGGGTTGAAGTAGGTCACAGCACCAGAAACAAGCTGCTCTTTGTCCCTCCGGCAGGACAAGGACAGAGGGAAGAGGATGGAGCGGAGTGTTTGTGAGGTCTGCAAAGCAGGCCAAATCATTCCACTGGAAAACAGTCAGCTCGCTGTGGGTGCCAGAACCCGCATATGTGTGTGTATGTGTGTTAACTCTTGTTAAGCCTACACCCCTATAAACCTGACCTAAGCATCACTGATGCTGTCATTAACCCGAGTGGGGTCTAGATCAGGCTTCCTGAATGATCCTCTTTAACAAGCCAGATGCTGATTGTAAATCTAACTAAAGCACAAGCAATCTGAAACACACGCACACACACATATACTCATGCTCACTTTTGCTCACATGCGCACACTCACCCCCCCTAACTTCCCAGTGCATCAAAGGCCTTCACTGTGATGGCTTTATATCCCAAACAGGGCAGCACCAGCAGTGTGTTACTGACTATTTAAACCTGCGCCAAGGCCAGAGGAAACCTGCTGGGCACAAACCCATTTCCTAATAAAACAGCGGTGTGTTATCTAAGGCTGCAGCCACGCCAACCATACAAGCTCTTAGAAAAATGACATTTAGGAGCCAATTAGAGGGAAGCCTGCAAACCGTGCAGGTGTATTTGAAAGGCCATCTGACATTGTGAGAAATAAATAAGCATCATTCAACTGGAGCAAAGGACCGTTATTTCAACAGCAGTTTCCTGTTAAAACACGGTGGTTGATTCCTGTTTATGCTACTAATCACATTTTGCAATTACAGTGGCATCCGTATCTTCTATGCAAAACTGTTTTACCAGCTGTTTTCCTATTACGGCGTGCATCAGAGGATCAGCAGCGTCGCATCAACCGAGCTGTCAGTCACTGTCAGACTGAGTGTCTGGATGAGAATCTGACAAAGTCAGCAGGGAACTCAATTCATAAGAGCACAGAAGGAAGGCTCATAGCAGCTTTAGGCATATACACACATAGCATATGCCTCATATATTATATAAAATGTGTTATATGCACCTTATTTTCTCCTCATTTTGCTTCATTTCTTCATTGACAACATGCTACATCAAGCTAATGAGCTGTTTTGGTTGCCTGGAAACGAGGTGGAAAACAGCGAAAACAACAAGAAAGAAATTTGGGGTTTAATAAGACCAAAAGCAAACCAGTTGCTTGTGCTCACAATAAGGAAGTCACCAAGAATAGGACAGGATGAGGCATGTCCACAAGTTAGTATGACTAACATGATGTCTGTGACCTACAGAGGGCTATTCTGTCGGTTAGCAGCGAAGAACCCTCCTGACTGCCACTACAACAGGGAGGTCACTAAGGGCACTTCCTGTCATGAAACATGTGGATGAGAAGCTGCCCAATAGAA
Source organism: Oplegnathus fasciatus (assembly GCA_003416845.1). Taxonomy (NCBI): domain Eukaryota; kingdom Metazoa; phylum Chordata; class Actinopteri; order Centrarchiformes; family Oplegnathidae; genus Oplegnathus; species Oplegnathus fasciatus. The sequence goes on from NTHP01000033.1 coordinate 1,570,692, forward strand.
AGGGGCTCATTGAGTTCAGCTGACAAAAAGCAGGAGAGAGGAACATGACTGGCACATGCAGTAATGATATTGTATGACATGCTGGTCTGTAGTTAAAACTGCACAGATCCAAACCACAGCCAGATTTTGTTTGAATCCTTATGAGTCTACATATGTTTTTTTTTTTGTTTTTTTGGCTTGAAGGCCTATTTCCACATAAACCCTGGTCCCAGAAAACCTACAGTAGCTGTTCAGATATCGACCCTGCAGGCTGTTGTTATGTTATGGTGCGCTGGGCCCATGAGAGATGACATGACGGTTGGCTGAGTGTAGAGCTGTCGCTGCTTAGTCAGCTTCCCCTTCAGAGCTGTCTGTCCACACCAGCAGTCTGCGATCAGGAGCGCGTATTAAGAGTGTTTTGTGTGTCCGTGTGTGTGTGTTTTATTGTGTGTGCGTACACCATATGTTTCAAAGCCCCGCAGCATTATCATTTTCAAGTCAAACAGATGGACAAAACACTGGAGGAGATACAAGGGATTCTCTCAAGCCTTTAAGATGCTACATTGATTCTGTGTGTGATTTATATGCGTCACACACAAGAGACTTATCATCTAGTGCAGGCTTGCCCTTTGTTGCCTTGAGCCGAGGGTTACTGAAGATGTAATTTGCAACAACAACTTACCAGGGTTTTGAACTTGAGGGAAGAGGAAGTTAACTGAAGGGGGATTTTTGATAACGGGAACTTCCAAGCACAGACTGACTTCACATTTAAAAGAGTGCACCAGTGATTTAGTATTGTATTTCCATAAAGTTTGCAAGAGACAGATTCAAATAAGAATGGTCATAATTGAAGCAGCAGAGGCAGAGATATCCTGACTTTTAGTCTCTGGTGTGGGTCAAGCTCCAAGAACGCTGGATCCTACACTCCCCATAATGCAGCTCAACCTTTTGTTATAACCTCCCTGCCTGGTAAATGCCCAGGCCTTTTAAAAATCTACACCCTCAGTTTGTAATTCAGGCTCTCTATTGAAAATATGTAGACTTAAGTCCTCCTCCTCGACTCCGTGTCGAGATGCCCTTTAAGGGAATAGTTCAGCCTTTTGGAAAGTATGCTTGTTGGCTTTCTTTGCGAGAAGACTGATACCACGCTCATGTCTGTATGCTAAATATGTAGCTGGAGCCAGCAACCACTTAGCTTAGCTTAGCATAAAGACTGGAAACGGGGAAACAGCTGGCCTGGCTCTGTCCAAAGGCAACAAAATCTGCCAACCAGCACCTCTAAAGATCAATGGTTTTGTTCATTTCATCCATACAGAAACCAAAGTGTAAAAATGACATGTTGTGGTTTTAAGGGGGGGTTATGTGCCAGACTATTTCTTGGCACATAACCCAGGAAAACGGCAAATTACAGTGCGTCATTTTAACAGTTCTTTTTGTTCAAATTAAACAAACCAGATCAAACATGTTCATTAGTGAGCTTCAAAAGGGCTGGTAGGCAGATTTTGTTACCTTTGGACAGAGCCAAGCTAGCTGTTTCCCCATTTCCAGTCTTTATGCTAAGCTAAGCTAACCTGCTACTTGCTGTAGCTTCATATTTAGCACACAGACATGAGAGTGCTATCAATCTTCTCAGCTGCCTCTACCTCACCAAGGCAGCAAATGAGCTTATTTCCCAAAATATCAAACCATTTATTTAGAGTCTCTCTCTATGGAAGATCACAAGAAAAACGCCAATTGTTTTTGTTCATATTAACAAAACATAAAAGTCATATATGCAATTCTGCCTGCTACTGATTTCCCCTAAAACACGTTGGTGACTTGTGACTATGCATTTTGCAAAATTATTTCATAGATTTCAAACGGATTCCTTTAAAACATGAACTAATTCACTAGGTATGACACTGCAGGCACTATAGAGGTACTGATCCATCACTGCATCATAATTTAAAGACTACTGTTGAAAACAACAGTGACTGACAAGACCGTACTGCTAGCAGGCAGAGAGGAAATTAGGTTACTGTACAAACTGTGTCCCTGATAGAGTGAAAAACTACCAGTCAGGCATAAATGACATCCGTGTCACAGTCTAGTATGTAGAGGAAATGTCAAATGTCCACATGTGAGCTGTTTGATGTGTACGAACAATGAAAACCTAAATTTAGACTCGGTTGAGAATCTAGGGTACATCAGATCTCATTTGGAGTTAGTAAAGAACTACTTCGCCCACGCCCACTCCATGAGTGACATTTCCAACGCTGCAGCTGCTGTGCTGTGACAGGGCTCTGGGGGAATCACTTCACTTCAAATGATGGCACTACAGCGACAGTAAAACAAATCGGCGAGAGAGTAACAGAGCAGCTACTGTATTTGCAGACATGAAAAAAGGAAATAGTGAAAGGAACTGCGGCTCAAAGTCAGTAAAAGGAAGTTAACTTTGGAGGCTATTTGACATTCATGTCTTGTTGGTGCAGGCCCAGAGCAGTGAAGCAAGGAGCAACGCTTGGCAGCGCTGATAGCTGAGGAGGGGAGGTCAATGAAAGTTTGCCTCAGAACATGTCACAGCATCTAAACTGCAAAGGCTGCATAAACGAAAGGGGGTACAAACGATACAAACCCATGTCTAGCATAATAAAAGAAAGCTTTTGTATCCACTTTCCAATTCTGACTTTCGTTACTGACTGGAGGTAAAAACCTGATGATTGCCAGCGAACAAGCATCACAATCCATCTTCCTACAGGCTAATCTGCTCTCCTGCAAACTCAGCCAGCTTTAAACTGTCAATAGATTGCAGCCTGCAGCTTCCTATGTGGTTCACCACAGGAATGGTGAGGAGTGGGGAGAGGAGAGAGGGAGGGTGGGGCAGTGCAGTGTTTAAGGAGGATAAATTTTGGCTGAGGCCCAATCCCCCGCATGTGGGCCTGATCCACCCCGACGCCCTGCCTGCGAGCAGCGCTGGTCTGCTCCCACGGCCAGCGCTGAAGGAAGCATGAGGATACAGCAAATTGAGTGTGTGCACATGTGCGGATCACAGGAAAGATGCTTTCAGGGAGAAAGCGGAGCTGCCAGTCAGAGTCGCTGCTTTCTTGTCACGGGTGTTGGGGCAATATGGGAATAGGGAAGACTGCTAGAAGTGAACAATAAAAGTGAACAATGTCTGCTGGTTGGCGGAAGGTTTCTAGGTGCTGCTGGCTCAGCACTCAAGATGAAGGACTTCTCTGCTAAAAATACATGTGGGTTTGGTTGTCCTCTCTGAGGTGGATGACTCCCTGCACTGCTTTCACTTCAGCTCTTTGGGAGGTGCTTCTTTAGATCCCGGGCTACATTTAAACCATTTTAAAACTGCAACACTTTGAATTTTCTCAAACAGATGGAAGAGAAATTTCCCTCTGTGACTCCCATCCCAATACCGCCCATTAGGACAGAGCATACAACGCTGGACAGGGAAGGATCTGCAGCCTACATTTCTCTAAGTTCACATTTTTACAGGTCTCTGCTAAAACGATGACAGAATTTACAACCCTGTGACATGGTAATTACACTGGGTTGGGTAACACTCCTTTTTAAGCAGCCACTTTAAGGAAAGCCCTTCACCCATGTAAGCTGAGAGGGTATCCATAAATATTGACGGGATATAGAATGACCAATATTTTTGGTTCAGTCTCAATCTCACTGACAAGATGTCAACCAGAGAGCTGGGTTTGGCCCAAATTAGACAGATGTTCAGCTGCACTAAAATTAGTTTTTAACAAAACTGTTCAATATGCAAAACAGAGCCGGTCCAAATGGCCTTGTCCTGCCTGGACTGGGAATGTTAACACACTGTCGAGCAGAGCTGGAGCTCTTATCTGATAGCAAGTCCACCTGCAGCTCACAGAGGGTGGTAATACTTTTTGGATGGCTTTTGCAAGACATTTATCATCTTTGACTTTATGAATGCTTTCAGGGTGCTTTTTTAGCATCCAATGAACCTGACTCCTTCAATGCATTTCACGGATGTCCTGCTAAACTTAACCTTACAGTTGCCAGGGTAAAACTCATAACCTTGTAACCACAAAGTGCACAGTCAATGCTTTTAAATGAATACAAAAAAACCCTCCTGATTGCACTGTGCAAGCTGCATTACTTCAGAGGTTTCCTTCTGCTTTTAATTACACTGCACACTTTTCCATCATTAACAGGAGTCTGCATAGTTGCTGGTATAAATGATTTCACACTATTGAAATTTGTGAAAGATCTAACAAGGTTCGCAGCAGTCTTATCATAACCACTACATGCACTGCTGCACTAAAACAAGAAATACAGTGTGTGGGTCATAGCAAGAATGTTAAACTACTAAAATAATAGCAAAAGAAAGGTCACAGGGGGAATCTGGAGAACCAGGATACTTTGTGCATCAAGAACATTGTGCTGAGCTCTACACACCCTCCCTGTCATCACAACCTGCCCTCAGGCATGACATTTTCTGCTGTCACCAAGTGTGCCATAATTCACTGAGTTAAGCTCATCTTTATAGGCAGAAGGACAGCACAGCTCTCCAGGATTCATCTGCTACTTTATATGTGCCCAAATATACAGCCCTGGTGTGAGAATCAGCTGAAATCAGGGCTGAATCCAAGCTGATAATAAGTTGCTTTAAGGAGCTTTGAATGGGAGGTTTTGATCATTCAGTTGTTTTGATCAGATCTGTTACCTTCCCACCTGCAGCAGAGGCAGTTATGTAATCCTGACAATCACCAGGAGGGGCTCAATAGGTCAGTGTCTCATCGGATGTCTAATAAACCGTGGTCTAATTTTTATATTTCTGCTAGTTTGGAGCATGAAAAAGTTAGAGGAGCCCTGCAGCAGCCTATCATGCCTCGTTCAGCGATGTGGAGGAATTGCGAGAGGAATAACTCGCCCACAAACACTAGCGCTGCGCCGGCCACAGCGCTTTGTCCTCTCAAACACGATTTTTACTTTACCAGCTAATACACATGTTAATTAGACTAATTATCGTATTGAGTCTGGTGCCAGTGCTTCTTTACGTCAGCACGCGGGGCCTTTCTGGGAATGTAAGCTCGCGCTGAGCTCAGCTGAACCTGTATAACTTCACCTATCTGGACATGTACACACTGCTGACCCACACACACACAACTGTGGTGAACAACCTGCGTAAAAACCTCCGTTTGGTTGAATGTACACGTGACGCCAGCATTGTGTGTTTGCGCTAACAGTAACGTTACACACACACGCGCTGTGTAAATGTTGCGTTCACGGCGAGCGAACTTACCTAAATCATCCATGTTGGCCGGAAATCGTTCCCAATGCTGAGACCCGGACCGGTCCTCCTCTGTCGATCACAGCTGGACTGGAAGCAGCCGATTCGGCTCCCGATCGCCAAATCTCCGATCGCCAAATCTCCTTCGCTGAACGCGGTGAAGTTTTCAAGTTCCCCTGCTGCTCGACGAGCCTCAGACACACTCACGAGCACACACGCATACCCCGCTGCCCCCCTGGAGTCTCCGACAGTCCACATCCAGCCCCCTGCCTGCCCACCAGCCCCTACACACAGGAGCCAGCGACATCTAGCGACAGAGAGTGGTACTGAAGAGACTCACCATTCAGTATGTTTCATTCAATGGTGCAGCTGCCTGCAGCTCCATCATTTAAATAAAGCACATGTGAACATTTTATCACAGCTTTAATGTGCAGATAAATATGCTGTTTTCTGATCTTTTGTCACTTCACAATATACTGTTTTTTACATCAACAGGACTCCAACAAGCCATTGTCCTTCCTGATTCACTACCGGACTCCAAGGAATTGTAAGTAAACAAATAAAAGACAAAATCCATTTGAATTTTAATTTACTAGGTCTCCCTTCTGGTCTACTGAAGAATACAATAAAATCAGCAACAATTAATTCAAAATTCTGCTGCACGAGTGCTGACTAAGACCAAAAGGAGAGCACACATTACGCCTATTTTAAAGTCTTTACACTGGTTAGTTTTCATATTGATTTTAAAATTATTTTATTAGTTTATAAGGCACTACATGGCCTCACACCAGACTACTACCTACCATTTTACTACTTTACTATAATCTATTTATTTTGTGTAGTATTTCATTTTTTTGTTGTTGTTGTTATTTTTATTGCTTGTATTATCTTTTATTATGCTTTTTTGGGTGCGCATTAGTCTCTAAATCCATTTTTGACATCCTACGTTTTGTCAGTCGCTTGTAAAGCACTTTGAATTGCATTTGATTTGTTTGAAAGGTGCTATATAAACAAATTTGATTGATTGATAGATTCCCAAAACCAACAAGGACCTCCTCCATAAAAACAAGGCCCTCCGCATAAAACAACAACTTACTGATGGGATCTGTTGGGCCAGGACACAAAGGACAGCAGCAGTGTCCCTGAAAGGGGAGACTGATGAGATAGATTCCCAGGAGCAAACCACCACCCCTGGAGATTGTGAATCCTTCCGCCAGGCCAACAAGGTCCTCATCCAGAAAAACAAGGCCCTTTGCATAAAAAATGACAACATGTCTGGAGACATAAAGGCTCTTGAGAAAAAATTCAATTACCTGATCAGCCAGAAGGCACAAGCCATCAGCTCCGAAGCAATGGCCATAGAGTATCATGAGAACCTTAACGAGACGGAAGAGAAGTTGAGGCTCCCTAAAAAGGATAACAGGGAAACCCAGACCTTGAATGTGTGGCAAGACTTGGTGGACGCCAACAAACTTCTCCTGCAAGAGAAGGAGGCCTGCGTGGCAGAGAAGAAGAACCTGCATCAGGAGATCACCATCCTCACAGAACAGAAGTGTGAGGTCGAGGAGGAGGAGAGACAGGCCGTGTGAGACAAGGAAGACCTATGGAGACGATGATGAACCATATGGCCTGAAAAGAAGAGAAAAAGACCTTGCAATGGGAGAGAGCGCTCCAGACAAGACTGAAGTGCGAGGTCAAGGAGAAGGAGAGACAGGCTCAGCGAGACAACAAGACTCTTCAGAGAGAAGTCCAGGAGCTTCAGACGCTGCTCCAAAAGGAAAAGAAAAAGCAGCTAAATGACACAAATGAGGCAACGGAGGAAGCAGTTCTTAGCGTCCATGGGCCTCTTGTGGAGGACCTTGAAGAGGAGGTGAATTTCCTTTGTGAAAGGGTAAGAGTGCTTGAGGAGCGGCTGCAGAGCAAGGGGGGCTCCCTTTGTTCCAGTGAGGACTTGGGGAATGAACCTTGTAGGCTTTCGCCGTGGCAAAGGGTTATCAGGCTCTTCATTCGATGATGGAGGAGGCGTTACTCGAGCAGGGAGCCAGGGGAGCAAGCCAGAGAGCAGACCAAGAGGAGGCCGACGTTACGGGAGAGGTTTGTCAACAACCAGAGATTTAGGAGGATGGCGACATAGAAGGTAAGAGTGGTTGGTTGGGGTGTGGGGGGTGCAGGTTAGTCCCACAAGAATGAGGAATGATTGTAAACAGTGGGGGTAAATAAAATGATGGGACTAGTTCTGCAGACGCAATCCAGCCCAGGAAGGGGGCTTCTCTCTTGTGTGGCCTTTCCTGAGGTTTCTTCCAGCTTCTCTGTAAACAGAGTCTGGGAGTTGTTCCTCGCCTGCTTGAGGGGGGTGTCTGGTTCTTGTCACTGCACTAGCAGCTCTTACTAGTTGGCCGTGGTGCCTGGGCAGTGGGGAGTGGAAGGGCTGTTTTTCAGAAGCCAGCTGAACTGATTGGTTTGTGTTTGCTAAAGCTTTGGACAAAATACGAGCAAATGAATGAACATGTAGGTTTGCAGTGATAAGATACGTGGAGCTCTGTAGTCTTTTCTTGCCATGGTGACTGAAGTTATTTAAATTTATTCAAGGATAAACAACTGAACAAAAACACTGGACCGTAGGTGACAGTTGGTTGATGGTAGCAATGATTTCTGGAGGACTAAATCCTGTCTGGAGATTTTCAGGCCTTTGTACAAGGAGAGATTGTACAAAAGTCCAAGTGAGCCAGACTAAGACTTCTGTGTAGTGTGCATTTCAATTTATTCTGTTACCATAGCGCCATCCACAGGTGAAATGCCATCATCATTTTCCAGGATTATCTGGCGTCGCACCTGTCTTCTAAATTTGCTTGCACCTGCACATTTAAGAACTGCCACTTGAATGATGTCAAACACGTATTTGGCATCCAAATATCTGACGTACCGGATGTTTTTAAAGATTTGACTATGTATAAGAGGAGCAAGTGCAAAAGAAATGATAACATTGGCTTGAATCAGAGAATCCAGAGAAAAAAAAGACATTTTCTTCTACTCTCACGGTTCAGGAGAAATGAGCCAAAATGTAACATGCTTTGTAAATGGCCGCATGGTCGTGTTAACCACACCAAAAAGTAATCCAGTCTCTCTCGGCCCATTGTCCAACTTTCAAACAAAACTTTACCAAACAGACAGCAGTACATTACATTACATTTACTTAGCTGACACTTTTATCCAAAGCAACTTACAATAAGTGCATTCAGCCATGTGGATACAACCCAAAAAGTGCAAGAATCATGCAAGTACATCAGCTTCATCAAATAGGCTGGACTGCTCCATATTGGCTTAAGTGCTACATTTAGAAATAAATAAGAAAGAGGTGTTTTTTTATTCGTTTTCTTTCTTTCTTTTTAAATTTTCATGGGCCAAGGTGCAGACAAGTTGTTAGTCTACAACAGAAGATGTGTAGCTTTGCTTCTGGGGTTTTTTGTAAAAGAACTTCCAGAATATGGAGAGAAATGAGGAGAAAACTACTGGAGGGCCAAGAGTAAATGCAGACATTTGGTAAATATTAAGAGAAATATCTCCCAAAAATGGTACAAACTGACTTCAAAGAGCATTCATAACCGTGTATGCCATATTTGAGATGTCTCCAAATGAAGTCACTCAACCTCTGAACCCATATGAGTATTATGTTACTGTATGTGCCAGCTGAGTTTGACCTGATGATGAGCAACGTACTCTGCACATCTGTGAGTTTGAAGAGAGTCTGTTCAAAGGATGTCAGAACACTAACTGGCCTTAAAATGGCTGTCAATTTAAAGGGAAAGGGACAAAGGACTTTTGCTTGAAGAACTTTTCCAACAATTTTGCCATTTTAATAAAACAAAATGTGTGTAAAAACAAACAATAAAAGAGATTATACTGTGAATTTAGTAGAAATGAAAAGCCTTTATACATACTGTCATGGCCTCTGTATGCCATGTCCTAGATAAACTGCTTCAGCCACAAAGAGGGGGCCAGCATACACACTCAGCACAAACCAACGCTTCTCACCGAAAAATCATCCATTATTTGTCAATGGACTAAATGCCACTTAAGAACTGTATTAAATCTCAATATAAACCTCTCTGAGAGAGAGTTAATTGCAACCTCAGCACACTGTAAAATGCTTCCCCTGATCAATGATTGGTGTAATATTCCTATAATATTCCTACNATCTAAATGCAGATTTCACTTTAGTCACTGTTCCTATTGAAACACGAGCCAGTTGAGCAGTCTTTGTGACTGAAGCTCCTGCCATCCATGCCCCAACATTGAACCCTCTTTCAAAGTCACTTTTCCTCTTGCCATCTTGATACAAAATCGGAATCAACTGGGCTTGCTCAGCATTTTTATACATGCCACAGAGCGTGATTTTTAAATGCTTAATTTGTCACCCGTCTGTACATTTAAATGTATTATGGTGCCATAGTGCCATCTACAGGTGGAATGCCATCATAATTTTGCAGGATTACCTGGAGTGGCGCCTGTCTACTGCACATTTAAGAGCTACCATAACTTGAATGATGTCAAACAAGAATTTGGCTTTAAAAAAAAAAGAAAGAAAAAAAAAGATTTGACTATATTGACTAGATGTTTACTATATGAGGAGCAAGTACAAAAAAATGAAAATTGTTTAGGCTGATAACTTGAATCAGTGAATCAAGAGAAAAAAGAAATGCAATTAATTAATTAATTAATTAAAGAATAAGAATAATTCTACTCTGACAGTTCAGGATTAATGAGCAAAAATGTAACATAATGTAGTTTTTGGGATATTCTATTGACAAACTGTCAAACAGGACCAAGAATATAATAATAATATATAAGATAAAAAAATTAGAAAATAATAGAACAGAAAAGTGCTAATAGCCTCTTCAGACCCTGTGTCCATGTTATTGGTTTCAGCCAATGAAAATGCATTGTAACTTCCAGAAAATGGAGTCATTGGATTTGGGATATGAGAAGGAAAATGCTGGAGGGGAGAGAAGTGTAAATGTAGTCATTTTTGAGAAAATAAAGTAGAGAAATATCTCTCATAAACAGTAAAAACTGACTTGATAGAGCGTTCACAACCGTGTATGCCATATTTGAGATGTCTCCAAATGAAGTCACTCAACCTCTGAACCCACATGAGTATTATGTTACTGTATGTGCCAGCTGAGCTTGACCTGATGATGAGCAACATACTATGTAAACTGCAATAGAAAGGGACAAAGGACTTTTGCTTGAAGATCTTTTCCAACAATCCTTTCAATAAAACACAATTTGAGTAAAAACAACAAAATAGAAAAGAATACTCTGAGTTTAGTAGAGATAAAAATCTTTTACACACATGCGCAATACAATGTAAGCTAAATACAGATATTACTAACACCAATGAATGAGGAGAGAACTGAAGCCTAACCCGTTTTCTTCACAGCTGAAATCAGCCCTCTCTGAACACACACTCAGCACAAACCAACGCTTCTCACCGAAAAATCATCCATTATTTGTCAATGGACTAAATGCCACTTAAGAACTGTATTAAATCTCAATACAAACCTCTCTGAGAGAGAGTTAATTGCAACCTCAGCACACTGTAAAATGCTTCCCCTGATCAATGATTGGTGTAATATTCCTATAATATTCCTACAGGGATTTACAGTGTGTGCTCAGTGTGAGATTATAGTGACCTTATTGTGGCTTTACACAGGTTTTTATGTATTTTATGTCATCTCAACAAGATTTCTGTGGAAGCTGTCATTTTTGTCTCGCTGCATGGTCATTTACACGTTTGCTTTTGAGGAATTACCTGAGATTTAGTTTAGATTTTATTTTTCACAAGGGCATGTTGTGGAAATTGTGAGCACTGAAGCCCTTGTGGATCATTATGGGTATCCATTTGATTTAATTTCATGTCATTTTCCTCAGTGGCCATGATGGGGTGTTCATGTACAAACTTATACAGCCTTTCAGATTCAGTGAGTTACCTCTAAATACTACTGATGCTGTTCTTTTTGATAAAAGCAAAATTTTTCATTTAGACTGAGTTCCAACATGATGTTACTAATTTTAAGATATATTATTATATTATTATTATATTATTCTATTACATATAATATTAATATTATTACTCATATGATCCCGGCACTTCAACAGTAAATAAACAGACTTTTTCATGTGCTTCTCCTTCAGAGTGATATCCTGTTCCAGGAGTAAGAGCCAGTTTAAGGATGTAGAGGTGAGCCTCGCTGTCCGACCTATGCACATAATACAGTATATAGACCATTTTATAGTTTCAAACATACTGTATCATAACGGGGTCCTGGTTTATTTTCTCTTGCAGTGTTTGCTAATGTGTGTAGCTGACTGGGATTATAATTACATATAATTATTGTATAATGCTAGCTCCAAGCTGTTTCCTAGCAACACGTTTTCAGGTACAAACCTTGTATCTCCATGAGCTCTAAAAAAAAAACAGCTGCTGATTTTTGACATTATCAAATACAATTTTAAAGGGTTTTATGGGCCCAGGAGAGCAGAGAATTTTCTCAAGCCATGGATTCATCTAAACACCTGGAAATCACCAAATATGGAGATATAAGGTTTCTACCTACATTATAACAGCAATGATATGCAATCAGTCTGTCAGCAAATGTTGCTGTTGGTTCAGTTATCTTCCGTTTATACTGACTGTTTACTGTCACATATGAAAGTATCTCGCTTCCCTAATTTCAAACTTGGTCAAGATTTTAAAACTCCTGTAAACTAAGCGTGGCCTATAAATGCACACTGAGCTCAAAGGAAGACTCAGCCTTTGAATGGAACAACTTGATATTGAAAAGTTACGTGCGTGACATACACAGTAAAGTCTGTTCAATAGTTAAGTTATGACTATACAGCTAGAAAATGAGAATGTTACAGGGCATGTCCTTCTTGTTTGGTTCAACATGGATCAGTTTTTCTATTGTATGATATCATCAAAAGACAAAAGGGCTTTGATATAATGTTACCTATTAATATATTAGTGTTGGTGATGTCTCTTAATGACAAAGCTTTGTTCAAGATACATTTTCAATGTTTTTATACTTTATATAAAGATTAGATGACCTTGGTTCTTAAAAACCAGATAAAGCTGCACTTTCTTTCTCTGTTTTTCTGTGTCTTTCTGTGCTGCAGTCTGAGTTGGAGAAGTATAGCTGTCTGGCCGACTCCCTGGAAAAGCAGTGCACTGTGGTTCAGAGGACTCTGGGCCAGCTGAAGACCGCCATCAGTGGCCTTTCAGATGAGACAATGCAAGAAGCTCTCATTGTCACTTTTGACAACATTGCACACTTCACTAGTAGGTGGAATAGAGAACTCTTAACCTCCTAAACCGGGCCCTGAATATACATTTTTCACATTCACCTTCTCGCTACCTCAGGTATCCTTGAGAGTATTAGTAACCTGCTGATTCAGGCCAACAACGTGGAAGATGAGCAGATGGAGTTGCCTCCTCAGAACCTGTGAGTTGCTACCAGGTATGAAGCACCTGACCAAGCTAAGTGTGACACTCTACTCGTCCAAAACTAATAATACTGTATATAACCATTTTTACATAAACATTTTGAAGCATAAACTGTATACTGTGCGTGTATTTGTTACAGAGTGTGAGGAAGCTGTGGAAACATGTCTCCTTCACACTCGCTCAAGTCTGCCTGATCAGACAGAAACTGGTGCCGTCACATCCTTCCTCTTTTCACTGCAGTAAAACAGCCTTTCACACACTTCTGATGGCAATAAATACATTAAAGCATCATATTCTGGTTCTTTACTGTATGTAGCATATAGTACAGTAACTTCTTATGAGAAACACAAGCAGTGAGTTTTTATATTTAAGATAAAAGATCAATTTTAATGGCATAAGTCATACTGAGACAGTCTGTGCTGCATCTGACGCGTGAGAGCATCAATATTAAAGCTGCATTGTTGTTGTTTTGGCTACTTGGGAGTAGAGGAACTCCACAATAAGCTGAAAACACAACATCTAGCATATTAGCAGCTTATAAAGTTGTTATGGCTGATGTGTTAGTAAACACATCACCACCTTAGCATGGTGGAGGGGTTTGCGTGTCCCTGTTGCCCTGGGAGCTGACCCTGGGCCAGACTAAGAGCGATTCACAGACCCTGTATGAATCGGCAACTCGCCCGGAACAGGGAAACCGGGCCCCCTTCTGGAGCCAGACCTGGGAGAGAAGCCCGCCACCGAGCGTCTGGTGGCCGGGCCTTGACCCATGGGGCTCTGCCGGGCACAGCCCGAAAGAACTACATGGAGCCGCTGCCCTGTGGGCCCACCACCCGCAAGGATAGGCACTGGGGTCGGGTGCATTGTAAGCTGGGTGGCAGGCAAAGGCAGGGACCTCGGCGTGCTTACACCTGGCATGGGGACAGGAAATGTCACCTCTCTGGCAGGGAACGATCCAGGGAGGTCATGCAGGAGGTGGACACATATCTTACTTTAATCATGCACATGCACACGTTTTGGATTAATCTCTTGGGGATTTCAGAGGACCACCAACCGCACATCCACTATTCTCAAGAACACACATTCACTACCTAACATGGCATTAAAAGACTAGCTGGTATAGCCATGTGTTCAAGCAGTAATCTGATGATCCTATAAACATATGAGCACCACTCACAGGAATATAACCTCTCTTGCATATTTCTCTGTACTGTTTATGCTGTTTTTGTTCCCTCGTTGTCTCGATGAAATCAGAATGAGAAAGCAGGCTGGCTACTGTCTTTAAAAACTTTTATTAGACGAACATGCACAGACCTAACAAATGGATATTTTCTATGGAAAATATAGCCAAGTAAAATGATAATTAGTCTCAGGTGAATGTGGGAACATACTGTGAATAAAGCAGAAAGGGAAAAAGACAGCTCACTATGTTGATGCTGTCTATTGTCCATTTTTGGGGCCTGGAAGAGAAAATGTTAAGCATAAAGATGCGTGAACACACCACAGTCCACTTCTCCTTCAAGGGCAGTGGGCCAGTTTCAAGTCATGTACGGGCAAAAGACGGACTTTCTATTTGATGAATGTGTTGACAAAAAGGTTTACTCCTGGTCCTTTTCCTCTCCGTGGGTAATGATGTGAAGGTTCTAATAGTCCAGGTTATCTGCCACATCTGGGGGGAAGGCAGCGAACATCTGCTCCATCTAACCAACAAAAAACAGATATTATCATCTTTACCCCAAAGACAACTCATATTCAGTGTGCATGAAAAGGTGTGATGATGATTCACTGAAGATTTTTTGTATGAAAATGTTTCTGACGTAGACGATTGTCATGGTGACGTTTACCCACGCACACAAAGCAATCTGACATAATAGTGATAATTAGTGTAAAAGGACTACAGTGTACCTCTTCCGGGGAGAATCGGTCTGCTTGTGTTGTCAGCATCTGTGTCACACTGAACAGGAAAAAGAGGAAAAACACTGTGTGAGATGACGAGGCCTGTGTTCACACCAGGAGGAAATGTGCAGGTCATAATGGCTTCACTTATTGTGGAGTTGTTCTGGGATGAATGATTGCAGTCAGACTCAGACGCAGTCATAAATTGTGAGTGAAAGCTCACGTAGCACTCCTTGCAATGAATTTGCATTCTGCAAATTGAGCTGGTGTGAGGGGTGGAGGGTGTTGAGCCACTTACTAGTCCTTCTCTCCATCTCAGCACATTTTCTCTGTACTTCATACTGTGAACTTTTGCACATTTCCATGGTCAATATCTTGCACATCCCTGCACACACTGTACAGCTCTTTCATTTCATTTTAAAATAGATAAATTGTACATATTTTATATCATATTCTTTCATATTTTTATTGTCAATTGTCAATTTTATTTAAGTTTCTTGACTGTTGCAGTACTTGCTTTTTACTTGCTTTCTATTTTTATTCTCTTACTATGTTTATTGTTATGCACCAAAACACCAGGACAAATTCCTTGTATGTGCAAACCTACTTGGCAATAAACCTGATTCTGATTCCTCAGCATGCCTTTCCCCTCAGGGTCACCGTCAAAGACTTTAAACTTGTTGAGGATGGTCTCCTCTGGGTCAGCACCTAGATACATTAAAACAGTCCAAACACATTTTAATCAATACTCTACTTGCATGACTTAGATTTAGCTTTTGTGATTAAATGTTCACCTTTAGCCCTTTCAGCTTCTCACCGAACATGGTGAGAAAGGCGGTAAAGTTGATTGGGCCAGGAGCCTCTTTGAGCATGCTATGACTATTAGCTCATGTTTTCTCAGCAGCTTCAGCTGGAAGCACACTCATACTGTCCATGTAACACAAGATTTTAAATCAACTGCTAGGTTTCAGCAGCAGGGCAAGAATTACTCACTACAAACCACTGTTACAAATTCCTTTGCATGTGAGAGCACAAGTGATTCTTGGCTTTGCCACCAGGTGGTGCAAAGTTGAAAAAGAGTTTTTTTTTTCAGGGAGGGAAATTCATTATCTGTATGGATAAATACAGAGCAACTAAATTGAAAATATTACAACAGTGGATAAAAACACTGCATGCAAATGAGCATCAACAAAGTAAATAAAAAAATCAGCCAGTACCTCTGTCTGTGCGCGTGTGTGCTTGTCTAATCAACTGTAAATGTCTGCTTGAAAAATAAAGGCAATTTCCAACGTGTAGTGATTTTTCCAGTAAGGCCTTAATCCATTAAGTATGAATAAAAAAATATCATTATCCACCAATCCATGGTACACATGCTTGTGTGTGTGTGTGTGTGTGTTACTAACATCGTTACATGACAATTGCTGCCTGCTTCCTGTTAACCAATTGGGCTGTTCACACAGCGAGCTCCACGGCCGGCTCACAATTTGCAGTGATGGTTTTGGCATCTGTTCTATTTTCTCCGCTCGCCGCGAGCGAATCTGTTCAGAAAACACACTGATAACTGGATAAACTGAATAAACAAAACACGTAAGTATGGTTGTAATATGTCAATTGTATGTAATTGAAGCTACAGACCTAACTACACAGCACTGGGAACAAACACTTTGTCCATACTGTGGCCGTTCATTTACCACGATAAAAACTCATTACTATAGGCGCTCCAGAAGTGGACATACATGTACAGTGTTAACCAGGAACATATGAAAGGCTTTATGTTATAAATTCACAAGGTTATTAGTATTACACCTCTCCATGTGATTACAAAAGAGCAGAGGGGCAGAATCGCTTGACCGGTGCAGAGAAATGCGCTTCTGGTGTCAACAGCCAGGCTGCTGCTTGCCAGAGAACTGTCATATCGCGGCGCTTCACAGCACGTCCGCCTCCTTTGTGTCCCCAGCCTTACAGGTGAAATTTTGCCCAAATACACAGCACTGGTGACAATCAGCTGAAATCAGGGCTGAATTCAAGTTAATAATAAGTTGCTTTAAGGGGCTTTAAATGGGCTGCAGAAGTTCTGATCATTCAATGATGATGACTGTTTTTATCAGACCTGTTACCTTCCCACCTGCAGCAGAGGCCGTTATGTGATCCTGACAATCACCAGGAGGGGCTCGAAAGGTCATGTGACATTATATTCTTCTCCAAAATATTGTCACAATTAGGACAGAAACACCCTGCCAAACAAGAGAACAACTCTTGAGCAAGTCCATCCCATAAACGCCAATCAGCAGGGCAGAGAGAAGCACCCAAGACAAAATGTGCAAAAATATATATATATTTGTCCAAATAACCCACCACCACCTTCCAACAGTCATTACGGTTCAAAAACAGGAAGGCAATCCAGGCACACCAAAAGTATAAGTAGGAAAACCTAGCAACGAGGAAGGAATATTAAAAAGCGTTTATTTATAGTCATTACAGTTCATTTATTTTTGTCATTTTACACCACAGGGTTGCACAAAAATTAAATTAAAAATTAAAAATTAAAGTTGTAGCCACCTTCATGCTACACAGAAAAAAAATAAAAATAAAAACAATATATAGTTACTTATATACATATGCATATGCTGTATATACATATAAATAAGTAAACGCGTAATCACATAATTAATTTAAAAATTCTGGTATTGATGCTTATCAAATTATGACAAATGCATGCCAAATCACGCAAAATAACCAAACTGGGGTTCAATGCAATGAACTGTCTTCCAGTATTATGTGTTACATCAGAAAAAGTAAAGAGTAATTTAACAGCAGCTGAAAATCATGTTTCAAGACAAATCAAGACAAAACCCATTTGATTTTTAATTTACTAGGTCTCTCTTCTAGTCTACTGAAGAATACAATAAAATCAGCAACTGTTGTTTATTAAGCAGCGATGATGTGAAGATGTGTTGAAGAGATTTCCGCTGACACAGACTTACTTGCATAAAAAGGTTTATTACAAAAAGCACAGCATCAAAACAAGCACCATGGATTGCCTGTGAGAGGATCCGAAGCCAATATAGATCGCTCTGTCGAAACGGCTTGGTCTGCCCAGTTATATAGGGTAGTTGTTATTGCAAAGATAAGNAAGATAAGCTATAGACCAAAACAAGTCCATTTAAGGAAATGGACTATGACCTTTGAGCCTGTACCCTTAACGTAAACCACATGGAACACCAGATACCACACAACAATTCAAAATTCTGCTGCACGAGTGCTGACTAAGACCAAAAGCCTATTTTAAAGTCTTTACACTGGTTACCTGTTAGTTTTCTTATTAATTTTAAAATTAGTTTATTAGTTTATAAGGCACTACATGGCCTTGCACCAGACTACCTCTCAGAAATGCTTTTGGTTAATGAACCAGGAAGGGCCCTCAGATCCACCAGTTCTTCTCTTTTAGCTGTTCCACAAAGCAGAACAAAAACATCTGGTGATGCTGCTGAAAATATTGATTATATCAACATTTTACTGCTGAATATTATTATTTATTTTATTCTATTTTATTTTGTTAACATTTTACTACTTTACTGTAATCTATTTATTTTGTGTAGTATTACATATTTTTTTGTTATCTTTATTGCTTGTATTATCTTTTATTATGCTTTTTTGGTTGTTTGTTGTGCATTAGTCTCTAAATCCATTTTTAACATCCTACGTTTTGTCAATTGCTTGCAAAGCACTTTGAATTGCATTTGATTTGTCTGAAAGGCACTATATAAACAAATTTGATCGATTGATTGATTGATTGATTGACTGATTCTCAAACCAATGAGGACCTCCTCTGTAAAAATAAGGCCCTCCGTATAAAAAAAACAAAAACTAACCATCGAAAAGGAGGCTTTACAAATGGTGAATGATCTGATGGGCCAGGACACAAAGGACAGCAGGAGTGTCCCTGAAACAGGGGAGACTGATGAGATAGATTCCCAGGAGCAAACCACCACCCGTGGAGATTGAAGAAGAGAAAAAGACCTTGCAATGGGAGAGAGCGCTCCAGACAAGACTGAAGTGCGAGGTCAAGGAGAAGGAGAGACAGGCTCAGCGAGACAACAAGACTCTTCAGAGAGAAGTCCAGGAGCTTCAGACGCTGCTCCAAAAGGAAAAGAAAAAGCAGCTAAATGACACAAATGAGGCAACGGAGGAAGCAGTTCTTAGCGTCCATGGGCCTCTTGTGGAGGACCTTGAAGAGGAGGTGAATTTCCTTTGTGAAAGGGTAAGAGTGCTTGAGGAGCGGCTGCAGAGCAAGGGGGGCTCCCTTTGTTCCAGTGAGGACTTGGGGAATGAACCTTGTAGGCTTTCGCCGTGGCAAAGGGTTATCAGGCTCTTCATTCGATGATGGAGGAGGCGTTACTCGAGCAGGGAGCCAGGGGAGCAAGCCAGAGAGCAGACCAAGAGGAGGCCGACGTTACGGGAGAGGTTTGTCAACAACCAGAGATTTAGGAGGATGGCGACATAGAAGGTAAGAGTGGTTGGTTGGGGTGTGGGGGGTGCAGGTTAGTCCCACAAGAATGA
>NTHP01000033.1:1604841-1645232 GCA_003416845.1 Oplegnathus fasciatus
ATTCCCTGTGTTGCTCCAGATAACTGTGGCAGAGAGGATTCAAGAGGAGCTAACAGTCCCAGGTGGCATCCTCAAACAACAAGAGAAACACAGCCGCCACAGCAAACATATCCGCGTCTTAGAAAACAAACTCAACCAGGTACTAATGCTAATAAAACTTCATAATCTTGACCCTGACTTTGCTTATTGCTTACCTATTTGCACACCTAATGTCACCTTCATTCAAGTCCCACCCCAGTTCATCAGTACCTTAAAGGAATAATTTGTCATTATGGGAAACACACTTACTTGTTTTCTGCCGAGAGTTTGATAAAAAGATTGATACCACTCGTGTGTGTCCGTTAAATATGAGGCTACAACAAAGAGACGATTAGTTTAGCTTAGCATGAAGACTGGAAGCAAGGGGAGTTGGCGGAGAAGACTCCAGGAAGTCACTGCACCCGGCCCAGAAATAGTCCAGAAAATCCCTGTAAAACCACCACTAATGTGTTAGTCAGCTATAGAGGTCCTAGTACAGTAAGTGGATTTATTATCTTTTGACTGAGCCAGGCTAGCTGTTTCCCCCTGTTTCCAGTCTTTGTGCTAAGCTAAGCTAACAGGCTGATGGCTGTAGCCTTATACTTGACAGACAGATAAGAGAGGGGTATCAATGTTTTTATCCAACACTTGGAAAAGACAATAAGCATATTCCCACCCAAAAGTCAAACCTTCCTCAAACCTTTTATTCCTTTATTACACACCCTTAAACTGATGCCCCTCATCCTTAAACATATTTTTTAACCTCAACTCTAATTCTTCTCTCATCTTCTATAGGACACGATTAAGTTTAATGAGTTGCTGTGCAGCAACACGGATTACCGTAAAGACATTGCTCACCTGCTGCAGCAGAAAAGCATAGGGTGCAATATTGAAAGGAAATTTAACAGACAGTTGGCTACACAGCAAAACATCATGAAGAACCTGGGGGAGAGGTTCACCCTCGCTTTCAACCAGAGGTAAATTCACATGTTTGTGCGTGTGTGGAAAACTTGAATAGCATTGGCAGGGTTCAGTCATGATATTTGATGTGCGTATGTTGCGTCATACCTACAGATCAGAGGCAGAGACCCTAATGCTGGAGGCGAGGGAGTGCATCGAGGTGGAGACAGTTCAGTTCACCGAGAGCCAGATGGCGCTGAAGACCGTCATCGGCCACAACGTCAAACTGCAGACTTTCATAGAGAGGAAGCTCCAGGAAATGATTCCTTTGGAAGATGAAGACTCCAAGAACAGAAGTATAATCCCTGCACATCAGAGAATAGCATCTTAATCATGGTCTCCATCGTTACCCCAAGCAGATATCATTTGATGTTTTTCAGACATAATCTGACTCGTCTGTGACCTTTCTTTCATTGGTGCAGAGAAGCAGCAGCATTATCAGAATGGAGTCAAGAAGCTGGAGATGTACTTGCAGGGACACAGCACGCTAGTGGAGGTCACCGGAGAAAGAGACCTGCGTCAGATAGGCCACATGTTTATTCAGAATGAACAGAAGAACTTTGCTCATATCAACCACATCAACGAGCTGCACAGCAGGAGGAACATGTTGAAGAGCTGCACGATCAAGATGAAGGCATGTGCATATCCTGTCAACATGCTCACAGACGGAAATTAACCTAGGGTAAGTTTTATTTATGCGCACGTGTTTGTCCTTCAGAGTGATGTCCTGTTCCTGGAGCAGGAGAACAAAGAACATGACGAGCAGAGTAAGAGCCAGTTTAAGGATCTAGAGGTGAGCCTTACTATCTGACCTATGCACATAATACAGTATGTAGACCATTTTATAGTTTCAAACATGCTGTAATTATCATAACTGGTTCCTGGTTTATTTTCTCTTGCAGTGTCTGTAGCCGACTAGGATTATAATTACATATAATTATCTCCAAAAACCAGGAAAGCTGCACTTTCTTTGTTTTTCTGTGTCTTTCTGTGCTGCAGTCTGAGTTGGAGAAATATAGCTGTCTGGCCGACTCCCTGGAAAAGCAGTGCACTGTGGTTCAGAGGACTCTGGACCAGCTGAAGACCGCCATCAGTGGCCTTTTAGACGAGACAATGCAAGAAGCTCTCATTGTCACTTTTGACAACATTGTACACTTTACTAGTAGGTGGAATAGAGAACTCTTAGCCTCCTAAACCGGGCCCTGAATATACATTTTTCACATTTGAACACCCCTGTTGTCACCTTCTCTGGACCTCAGGTATCCTTGAGGAGAGTATTGGTAACCTGCTGATCCAGGCCAACAACGTGGAAGATGAGCAGATGGAGTTGCCCCCTAAGAACATGCTGTTGGCCAACTCTGAGTTGCTATCAGGTGACACACCTGACCAAGCTCACTGTGACACTCTACTTGTCCAAAATTAATAATACTGTATATAACTATTTTGAAGCATAAACTGTATACTGTGTGTGTATTTGTTACAGAGTGTGAGGCAGTTGTGGAAACAAAGCGCGGCAGGTCTCCTTCACGCCCGCTCAAGTCTGCCTGTTCAGACAGAACTGGTGCCGTCACATCCTTCCTCTTTTCACTGCAGTAAAACAGCCTCTCACACACTTCTGATGGCAATAAACACACTACAGCATCATATTCTGGTTCTTTACTGTATGTAGCATATAGTACAGTAACTTCTTATTAGAAACACAAACTGTGAGATTTTATATTAAAGATAAAAGATAAATTTTAATTGCATTAGTCATACTGAGACAGTCTGTGCTGCATCTGACGTGTGAGAGCATCAATATTAAAGCTGCACTGTTATTTTTTTGGCTACTTGGGAGTAGAGGAACTCCACAACAAGCTGAAAACACAACATCTAGCATATTAGCAGTGTATGGATAATGTGTTAGCAAACAGTTTTCACATCCAGCAGGTACGGAGCAACATTAGCATTCATTTGGGGTCGCGTTTCTGGTCACCTGATTAATGTAAATCCAATATTCACTCTCCTTTTAGCGCCGTTTTCGTCTCCACCAGCTCCTGAGGGAAATATGTGGCTCTTTAGCTGCTAAATGCTCCTCTATGTTCACCAGCTAATTGCTAAATTTGTCTGTCTGTCGTTTGTTGCTGCACATGTAATGTGCAGTGGGCGTTTCAGAGCTTTTTTTGTCTGAAATGAATGCCTGCAGCTGCTGGAAACGAGAGCAAACTTTGTGAGCCATAGAACCAAAACAATGAGCTAAAGCGCTTTGGTAGAGCTGAGAGGAATTGCAGAGTCGGGTGATAATTCTCTGTGGGGTTGTCACTACAAATGATCTCTTTCACATTACACACAGTTATTTAATCCACTGTTGATGTAAAAAATATTGATTAGTGCAGCTTTAAGATAACGGTTAATCATCTGTGTTAGCAGGTACAACGAAGGTTAAAGGCACATGTGCTATTTCTTCCGTGCCCAAGTTCCCCTCCTTCAATGACCGCAGTCTGTTCCTAGACACTGTTAAACCGGGACACATGATGTGACCTCAAATGTCCGAGTTGATCCAAACACTTATCCCTCACCACTCCCTAAATGTCTCCTCTCCATAAGGCAATGCCCCCCTCCTCCTACCCCAGACCCTCCAGCTGGAACAATCAGGGATTTTCACCCCCACCCAAGGTCTGGCAAGTGGGGTAGGAGAGGGTGGTAAGGATCACTTGGTGGCATCCTATTGTGCGCCTGCCACCCAAACTCCACAGTATAGCATTACCCTCCTCACATCATCACAGCACTGAAATAACAACAGGGCTTTGTCTCACTAAAGTCCTGTTTCAGTAGCCAAGCATTTGAATGTGCACACACAATACACATATATCCCACTTTACTCATGCACATGCATACACACACACACACACACACGTTTTGGATTGATCTCTTGGGGATTTCAGAGGACCACCAACCGCACATCCACTATTCTCAAGAACACACATTCACTACCTAACATGGCATTAAAAGACTAGCTGGTATAGCCATGTGTTCAAGCAGTAATCTGATGATCCTATAAACATATGAGCACCACTCACAGGAATATAACCTCTCTTGCATATTTCTCTGTACTGTTTATGCTGTTTTTGTTCCCTCGTTGTCTCGATGAAATCAGAATGAGAAAGCAGGCTGGCTACTGTCTTTGAAAACTTTTATTAGACGAACATGCACAGACCTAACAAATGGATATTTTCTATGGAAAATATAGCCAAGTAAAATGATAATTAGTCTCAAGTGAATGTTGGAACATACTGTGGATAAAGCAGAAAGGGAAAAAGACAGCTCACTATGTTGATGCTGTCAATTGTCCATTTTTGGGGCCTGGAAGAGAAAACGTTGATCCTCTTGTGCTCTTGACTGAGTACTGTACAGGGACAATGCAGCCAACATAAAGATGCGTGAACACACCACAGTCCACTTCTCCTTCAAGGGCAGTGGGCCAGTTTCAAGTCATGTACGGGTAAAAGACGGACTTTCTATTTGATGAACGTGTTGACAAAAAGGTTTACTCCTGGTCCTTTTCCTCTCCGTGGGTAATGATGTGAACCAGGTTCTTATAGTCCAGGTTCCCTGCCACATCTGGGGGGAAGGCAGCGAACATCTGCTCCATCTAACAAAAAACAGATATTATCATCTTTACTCCAAAGACAACTCATACTCAGTGTGCATGAAAAGGTGTGATGATGATTCACTGAAGATTTTTTGTATTAAAATGTTTCTGACGTGGACGTAGACGATCGTCATGGTGACATTTATCCTTCTCTGCTTTTTGGACTCACCCACACACACAAAGCAATCTGACATAATAGTGATAATTAGTGTAAAAGGACTACAGTGTACCTCTTCCGGGGAGAATCGGTCTGCTTGCGTTGTCAGCATCTGTGTCACACTGAACAGGAAAAAGAGAAAAAACACTGTGTGAGATGATGAGGCCTGTGTTCACACCAGGAGGAAATGTGCAGGTCATAATGGCTTCACTTATTGTGGAGTTGTTCTGGGATGAATGATTGCAGTCAGACTCAGACGCAGTCATAAATTGTGAGTGAAAGCTCACGTAGCACTCCTTGCAATGAATTTGCATTCTGCAAACTGGGGCAGTGTGAGGGGTGGAGGGTGTTGAGCCACTTACTAGTCCTTCCTCAGCACGCCTTTCCCCTCAGGGTCAAAGACTTTAAACGCGTTGAGGATGGTTTCCTCTGGATCAGCACCTAGATACATTAAAACAGTCCAAACATATTTGAATTAATACTCTGCTTGCATGACTTGGATTTAGCTTAAATTAAATGTCCATCCTCAGCCCGTGTGTCCTTACCTTTCAGCTTCTCACCGAACATGGTGAGGAAGACGGTAAAGTTGATTGGGCCAGGAGCCTCTTTGAGCATCTCATCAATCTCCTCCTGTTTCACATTGAGACGTCCTGTGGCACCAAACATTCAACACGAACATTCGAGCAGATTCAGTTGCCACACATCAAGAAAAATATGGACCTTGAGTGTTGATCTGGGATCTGTTTTGCAATTTATCTCATGATTACTCCTAAAAGACTATGAACTTTTATCTGCAACCACACTGAAGGCAATGAAAACCCATTGACGACATCTTGTGAGACTGAATATGGGTGATGTCAACATACCTAGAGCAGCAAAAGTGTCCCTCAGATCATTCTTGTCGATGAAGCCATCTCTGTTCTGGTCCATGATAGTGAAGGCCTGAAGTTAGTGCACGGGAGAAGGTACAGCACATATAAATGCCTTGAAAAGTGCAAACAGATTGCAGCCACGTGTTTTTGGCCCACTTCTCAGGGAGTAAAAATCCAATCACTGTCACACACTGTTTCAGATTCTTTCTCCCCTTAAATATTTTGTGTGCCAACTTTATAGGTGCACACTGCTAAGTATTTATAACCTGCGAGCCCCCCAGAGTTTAGCCTGGCATCCAGGGCATGCCCAGCAGTTTATCTGCAGCCTAATCACTGATGACACAGTCTGGATGTCTGGGCACCGCTGACCCTCATACCAGCATACCACAAGCCTCACTGTTGCCAAGCCAGGGGCAGGAAAATAGACAGGTGGACATACTACAACCATGAACAATGGAAATGGAAAGACAGAGGACGTAGAGGGAAAAAGAAATAGAGACCTGTGTGTGTGTGTTACTGTGTATTTTAAAAGACAGAAACACTCGGATCATGATG
This sequence comes from Oplegnathus fasciatus, assembly GCA_003416845.1. Classification (NCBI taxonomy): domain Eukaryota; kingdom Metazoa; phylum Chordata; class Actinopteri; order Centrarchiformes; family Oplegnathidae; genus Oplegnathus; species Oplegnathus fasciatus. The sequence goes on from NTHP01000033.1 coordinate 1,611,035, forward strand.
CTCGAGACGGCGAGCTAACGTGCCTACTCATACACCGTTTCCACAAGCCTCATGTCATTCTCAGCCAGATGTAAATCGGTGAAATAAAAATCGGTTGAGCGGCTTTCACCTCTTTAAACTCCTGGATCTGAGCCTGCTCAAACATGGAAAACACGTTGGAGTTGGCTCCCTCTGCTGTCCTCTTCTTGGCTTTCTTGGGGGCCTTTTGGCATAAAGAAAAGGAGGAGAGATGAAGCAGACCCTACATGCCAATTGAGGTAAAGCTTCATGTCAGGCAACATAAATAAAAGGGGTTGTATGGCTTAATAACAGGAAATGGTGTTTATAAAGGGTGGAAATTTGCTTTTCAGCAGTAACAAAGGTGCATAAACTTCATTTGATGCTTAGAAGATCAAAATCTGCAAAAATGAGTTGACTGTCTAAGCCACAATTTGACATTTATCATGATTATTTTTCCTTGAAAAATATGTTTGTATTTTAGGATGCATTCAATTTATGCATGTACACAGCAACGCATTCAATGTCTGGTGAAAAGTTGGTAAAAATGACACTTTAATGTTTTACTTGGTATTCATCTTATCAAGCTCATCATTCATCGCAGAAAATATTAAATTTATGTTGAGAAATATTAAATACTTATAATCTTAAATGATATATGAGATTATTCAATTATTGCACTCATCTCTCCAAAATAAAGTTAGCATNNCTTGAAGCCAAAAGATCATGTCCCATATCTGTCGTTGCACCATCACAGGGCGCGCACACACACACACACACACACACACACACACACACAGTCACTTACCATGGCTGAGCAGCTGGGAGGTCAGACCAACAGTGATGCCAGTGAACAATGGGGAGATTGTGGGTAGCCTTTTGTAGCCCCAACGCTCAGCTCTACTGGACGATATTTATAAACTATCTCCTCTTTAGGAAGTGACAGGTAAATGATGCTTCATACAGCACATACAGTATTGCATGCTTCCAAAAAACGTGCACACACACCGCTCTGTAGTAGCCACTTGCCCCGTGTTGTCTTGACTGACATTGGACAAAGAGATTGGAATAACTGGTTTAGAATATCAAGAGCAGACTGAAGGTTAAAGCACTTAATCACTTTAAACTGCCCTCTGTCCATAGACCAGTCTGAACTATAGACAGCCCTGGTATTGACTCAATGAAAGTGAGGTTTTAAATGCAAAAACACAAAAGTGAGACAATGAAATCTGCTGGACTGGTTTTAATGTCTCTTTTTGACTTTGTCTAAATGATAAGAAAAATTGTGCTATTTGTCACCCAGGTGGAGCACGACTTCCACCACAGATGGGATAGTCACAATTTTTTTCCTTGCATGGCAGAAATCAGGCAGCTTTCTTCCAGCGGACCAGTTGTTTGACCTTTGAACTTCTCCCTACAGCAACTTTTAAAACGTTTTTGAACTTTCAGAAACCAGATTAGACTTAATCCGAAAATTGGGTGTTTTAAAAACAGATAATTGACCATTCAAAGTGAGGTTTGAACTGGGTGATCCAGGCCCATCTTAAAACAATATTAAATGCAGTCTGAACTGAACTTTCTCCAAATGTACAAGGCAAAATTTTGCCTCAGTGGAAGCTGAAAATTAGGACAAGTCTGCCTCCACCTAATGCATTAAATATTACTCAGACAATGTGATGTAACTTGTGTTGACGTAGGTGAAATACATTATACACATCTTTAATATAGAATAAAAACCTCAAAAAAAGATCCTTGGATTAACCCACCAAAGTTTTGGAAACCTGAGCTGTCAAAGGACTGGAATTTTGATTTGATATTCTGATCTTCATGTACCAATCATTTCTTGTCCTCATTGGATACAAGACATAATGAGAGAGCGTGGAAATCACCAGCTCTTTAAGTGTAATTTATTGACCTGTCAGGACTGTGTTACCGCCAACCTTTGTCACATTTCTCACAGGCTGCTTCACATGACTGGGCGCCGGTTTACCTTTCCCCAACAATGTCACAGTACAGTATGGCACGGCACACGCAGTACACACTATTTATGAGACCTCATTTATTCTTAAAAGTGAATGCACTTGATGAAACATCGGACTGTCTCACCTCCATTGGCTTCTTCACCACTGGAGCCTGTGGATGAAAAAAAAAAAAAGCTACCATGGCTGTTAATTATGTCCATGACACAGATTAACATTGATTCTTTAAATTCATAAAAGGGGAAATGAGATGAAATTGAAGATACAGTCCAAGGCAGGAGTTGCATCAAAGGGATGTCTTGGATCTACTTTACACACCACACTCTGGTGTTAGCTTTAAAGAGCTTGTGAAACTAAGCTGAGTCTTGTCAACAACAGTAGGTGCGACATACTCAAGTGCAGCACTACCAACACTGAACACGTCCTTACAATGTGCTATGTTTCTCCGCACCATTAACAAGTCATCCAGCATCTCTTGTGGCTCCCAGGTCAAGAAAAGTGACAGTCTGTGAAAATGAGTTGGGGTTAGGAGGTGAGGCCACGGGTGGGCGATCTATATAAAGAGAGGCGCTGAAAGCCTCCCCGCACTCACTGTTAAATAACACGCTGTTGACGAACTAACGGCAGACGCCAGCGGTGTCGTCTCACAGCGCAGTGTGCACAAGGAGGTCAGAATTAGAAGAGTTATTGTTAACCGATGGAGCAGATGCTATTGTTGAAAACTTTTCTCCCTCAGCTCCTCTCAGTTTGTGATCCGAGCAGCCGCTGCAGCTACCGTGACTGGAATGGCAGGCCCATCGTCGCATTGGCTGAGCGCTGGGATCAGACACCTATAAATAGACTAACCTCTTCTAACACAATGGACATGGACAAATGGTCATTGCACAGGCAGCCTCAAGTGGAAGCACAAGGGGGGAAAAAAGGCTTCAAATATGACCGGTGTTCTCTTCTGTGTGTGCAATTTATAATAACCAAACAATGAAAGGATACCGCCTGCTCGTACGCACACAAGCACAACATAAAGGACGCGAAGTAGAAGTGAAAGACAATGGTTATAATATTTAATATTCTGTGACAAAATCTCTACAGGGAACGCTAATAAAACATTTGTTAGCAGACATCAATATCATATCCAGCGGTACGGCATTATGATTCAGGATCATGTGAAAAGAAATACAACTTAAAAAATAAAAAAATAAAAAATAAAAATAAAATAAAACAGGATAGAGTCCTATAGAGACCAGTTGGAAAACTTGTGCAATCTGTAGCATTGGGTGCTTTTTTCTTGAACATTTGTGACCAGTGAATCAGTTCTATCTTCTTGGCTTAAATACATTCAGGAAGATTTTTTTTTTTTATGTGTAAAAAGAACCATAGTGGGTTCAGAAAGCTGAAGAAACATCTTCCTATTGAGCGCCCTACTGTTAACAGACACACTGGGCAAGTTAAAGTGTGGCATCTTATCTGTGTACATTCCAAAAACATTACTAAAAAACACAAACATGTTTTATTTCCATATATCAAATCACAATATATGGAAATAAAATCAGCTTAGTCAAGTGTAAGCTGCTTGACAATGAGAGCCTGAAGACATTTGGATGGATTTTAGTGTCTTTTAAGGTTGGACTGGCAGTTTAACTTGCCAAGAGTGCCTTAATAAAAGAAAAAGAGATTTATAATCATGAATTTACTGTGCAAATAGGTAATAGTTAAAAGAAAGGAGATGTTATTTACGTGCTTCGTTGTTAAATCGTGGAATAAAAATATAACCCAAATGAGGCAGAAGCAGAAGACGACACTCCGTTTCATTTCAGATATACATATCCATGCCATTTATGAATCAGGGAAGAAAAAAAAACAAAAAACAGATTATTTTCATCTTCACCTTGAACAATTTTGGGTTATATACAATATAAGGGACATTGTACAAAAAGAAATGCTCAAGTACTATGTTGTAAGCTTCAAATATGATCTTTTTTTCTCCTCCCTCCTGTCATATAGTTCAGCACTGAGGTTTTGCCTTTGACAGATGGAAGTGCATACACGAATTGGATCCAGATACAATCACTCACTTGATAAAGGATGTTTGGACATATTAAAAGAATACTCATTGGACATTCAAGAGGACAAGTAATCACTTTTTTTCTTTAACAAAAATAGACATGGCTTTATCCAGCCTTGAAATTCCTTCTCAATATATATAAAATTATGTCTCGTCTATTTACAGTCAGATAGCGTTCTGAAGGATTAGAAAGTCCTGCTGAGGATTGTGGGTAGTGCAGTTTTAGTGTCGACCTATCCGAGGGCAGACAATCATCTGGTGTGTGGTTCTACAGGGCAGGGAGGGTTAATTCATTTAAATTTGATTTACATTTGTCTGTGCTCCAGCCAAGTCCCGTCACCATAACCAACCAGAGTCTCGACAGTAGACTGAGATTAGCAGAGAATGATTGTAATTAGCTGATAATGATTGTGTGTTGACACGTCAGCGCGGGGCTGGAGCCAGAAATGGTATTACATGTATAGTACTCTCCTGCCCTGATCAGTAGCTACTGTGGACGGAGCTGAGCGTGGAAAGGAGCCAGTTGTATTAATGCTATTTTGAGTGAACCTCTGCCATTTTCACTAGCGACTGACTTTGTAAATATTTAGGCATTGACTTGTAAGATAAAGTTGCTACGGCTGTGCTTATCTATCGTAGTCACTACAGTCTGGAGTTAACTGAAACTAGCAAAATCCACAGAGTCAGGTCTAAAGTTGGGAGCTCATATCCCAGATTTTGTTTTTGAAGAAATCAAATCAAATTACTAATCCCTTCTCAGAGTGCAGAGCACATACTCAAATATACCTCAAAAAACCCTGCTCAAAAAGTTGTTAAATATGGCATTTAGTTGACCTTTATTGACTCCGGTCAGTTCATTGAGAAAAATAACCTGATTCTAATGACATCTATTTATTTCTCTCGCTCTCTCTCTGTTGTGACGGCTACAGTTGTTTTCCTCTGTGGGTTTGTCAGCTTAGATGTCAGGCAAAACTGATGTGTGGCAGTGTTTCATCATGAGTTGGTGACATTCTCATTGGTCTCACTCTGCTTCTTGCTTTCCCCTTCCAAAGATGAATTTTCTCTGTCCATGCTGGGTATGCGGCTCTGCTGTCTCTCAAACAGATGATTGGTCCCATACCTGTAGGATAAAGTCAAAAACATAAAGTCACGTTAATACATACACATGCAGTTAGAGTGTTATAATAATATTCTAAATATGTTAATTGAAAATCAGACCCAAAACATACAATATAACAAGAGCAAGAGTCTACAGCCATGTTAATGTGTCTTTGAGCTAAATGCTAACATCAGGAACAACATAATACAGTGACGATGCTAATATGCTGATGTTTAGTACGTAGTATTTACCAGGTTCACCGGCTTAATTTAGCCTGTTAGCATGCTAACATCTGCGAATTAGCCCTCACACAAAGTACAGCTGAGGCTGATGAGAATATCATTAGTTTTGCAGATATAAAGTCAAAAACCAAAGTATTGGACAGACTGAAATTTTGATCTGATTATGGCGCTAGATTAAAAAGTCAGAGGATCACCAAAGTTATTCAAATTTTATCCTCTAGAGGCCTTGAATATCTGTAGCAAATTTCACAGCAATACACCCAAAAGTCGCTGAGACATTTCACTCAAAACCAGAACCTGCTGGTGGTGCTACAGGAAAATAAGGCGCTCACCAAAGTCATTAGGATTCATCCTCTGGGCACCATAAATATATGTTCCAAACAATCCATCGAATTATTGTGAAAACAGCTCACTAAAAACCAAAAATGTCAACCTGCAGGTAGCGCCACCAAGTCATTAGAATTTATCTAGGGATCATGAATGCCTTCATTGTAATTGAACCAATAGTTATTTGGATATTTCAGTCCAAAGTGGTGGAACTGACATTGCCATAACTACAGCGCTGCTGCTAGCATGTCTAAAGGCAACTGTAGAGTAATAAAGAGTAAAAATCAACAAGAGTGATGACAAACCTTGTTAACAGGGTTTATGGGCGTGCGACCAGAGCCAGTATGAAGCCTTTGGCGCTCTTCGAATCGTGCGGGGGACCTCTCCCTACGCACGTCCATCATCCTGCCAGGAGAGCGGTCCATTCGAGGGTCTGCCATGGCCCTGCCCGGGGAGCGCTCTAACCGGGGGTCAGCCATGGCTCTGCCAGGAGACCCCACTATCCGACTCTCCAGCATCCTGCCAGGAGACTTCTCTCTGTCCAGCGGGCGGCTGGGGGACTTGTCCCGTCGAAACTCTGTGCGAGCCTCTCTGTAGCGGTGAGGGGTGCCTGGATCTCCGTGAACTAGGGGATTGGCTGCCAGCCTTTTAGAGATGTGCTCATTGTAGGAAGGAGGCCCACGCTTGTTAGGGCTGTTAGGGAGGAACCGGAGCATAAAGACGGGCAGGGAGCATTGGTCAAAAGAAAAGGTATTTCGTGTCTGGGGTCATGAGCTTTGCTTGGCACTGTCAGGTCAGTCAACTGATGTGGTGAGGATGATAGACTCATAATCAAGCCCATTTGATAAGCTGTAGTGCACCGCTATTCATACTTAGAAGAGACTGAACCCATCTAATCAATTGGGTTTTCTAAAGGAGAATAGAGTCTGTGGCTGACAACTAAAGAGCAAAGCTTTGAAAAAAAATCAAAATCAACAGTGCGAGTAATAAAGGCTCAGTTGTTGGTGAGCTTCAAATAGACCAGTCTCAGGACATAAAAGAGGAATTCTTTATTCAACAATTTGACAGGAGGCACTTTAAAAAGTGATTTTAATTTAAAAAGACATCTCTCAGGATTTGTTACAGATAAAAAATGAACTCTTCCTCCTGTAAAGAGCAAAATGAAGGTGTTACTCTCCTGTTTTTTAACCAGATTAAACATAAAGCCCACAATTTAACCATCACCACTTGTGGATGCCAACCTGTGCCCTGCAGTGCCAACCAGTCCCATTGACCCTTCAACAACACCAGTGTACATGGGATAAAGGAGTGCCGTGTGCTTGAAATATAGTCATAGATGCATAATATGGAAGACCAAACCTCACCAGAAAATAAATTAATTAATAGGCAAGGTGCTCAAGTAAACTGAGAAATGAATAATTAGATAAATAAAATGCACATCTTTGTCTTTTACTTTCAACTGAAGATTTAGTTTCCATCTGCAGGATTTATTATTCCTTCAGCAGAATTAATTTCTACTCAGCAGGATTTTCTTGTTTTATTTCCCTTCAACAGACAAATGAAGGAACAGCATAATTTATTTACCAATATGTAAACAATGCAGGTGTCAATCAAACCCATATGGGAGGTTCCTAATTCCTGATTGTCCAATTAAATACAGAGCGAATACAGAGTTTTGGATCGGGGTTACAATTTATTTGTGGTGTGATTCTGTTAATTTACTCATTTGAATGTATTTGACCATTAAATGCATTTATTTGTCCTCCACATACATTACCATTACATAAAATGGGAAATGGAAGTCGAATATGTGATGACATCATGATTGGCGATGGGTATGGTTTGAAATTTGTCAATAGTAGCGTCAATATAATATCCAAAACGATTATTTTGGGTATCATTTAAGTGTAATTGTGTAAACTGTTAAGAGAACGAGACAGAACAGACAGTAAGTGTAACCCGAAGCAGGTTTAACAAACAGTGTTTGTCCTCACCTGCGTCCGGAGCCGTTCCGCTGCAGGTCTCCTACACCCTCTTGGCTCTGGACCAGGTTGCCCTTGCAGCAGATGACCCGCAGTTTGTTCTGGTAGGAAGAGGCTAGGTAGATGGCCCCAGAGGAGATGGCTGGGCCAAGGTAGCGTGGGTTTGGAATATCCAGGTGTGCATACGAGTGGGGTCTGGAAAGAGATAAGAACATTAAGGACACTGCATCCTTGAAAACAGCAGTGGCTGAAATGGATGATTCTTGTCGAGGCGTAATGGAATTCAATTACTACAATATGCAATGCTCCACGAAAGTAGTCAGTGTAAACCCTAACTGATGCACTGGTACTGACATAAGAGCAGAAGGCAATCTTACCCCAGAGCAGCGTGTCCCAGAATTTCAATAACGTCCAGAGAGTTGAAGTAGGTCACAAACAGGTAGGGTTCTCTATAGGCTGAAATACCGAAAATCCACTTAACATCATCTCATAAATCACATATTGACCATTAAAAGAAAAAGAAGAAATTCTGATTTAAACTTACCAAATGAGAGAGGCAGGCGGCTCCATTTGATATCATCACTTCTACTCCTACGGCCGTATGCATCCACAAACACACCAAACTCTGCAAGAACAATTTCAGGCATCATATAACAGCGATTCCTGTGATGAACAATGTCAGACAATCTCACACAAACTGGCTCCTTCACTGGTACACGTGTTGACACGCTCAACCGCGTACACAACGTACTGTACATGTGTGCCCACATAGACGGGAAAGAAATGTCTAACCATGGAAACAGAGCAGGTATTCGTCTTTCTGTGGAGCTGTGGTGACCTGGATGATGGAGATGGGGAAGCTGTGGGAGGACGCGGCGAAGACAGCTGAAGCTAGCGTCACGTCGTTTTTATCCAGGAACTCTACAGAAAGAAATCACATCGGTATCAGTCAGCTCGTTCAGGTGTGAACGTTGAAACCTCACAGCAACAGAATCCCAATTCTGTAGTCTTGCTCAGAACACCGTCTAGTCGACAGAAAGCATCATTTTAAAAAGTAATATCAATACAAGATTTGTGTGCCGATGCCTACCACGAATAAATCACAACGGTGGGTGACCTACCTTCCAGCACATACTGCTTCATCTCAATCTCATAGAACTTGTTGGTGCCGATGATGATACTGTAGCCAGTGAAGTGGATGCAGCTGCAGGGCTCTGATGTCTCAATCTCCTGCAAATACAAACAAAAGTTCAACACTTTTTTCCCCAACTCATTCCTCCCTGAAGCAAAACAGAGCATCTACTTTGCTACAAAACACTGCCTTTCCTTCATGATGTTATCATTTCTCTGGGCCCACTCACCTTTCTGATGCAGAACTTGTTCAGGCTCTCATTATGTCGCAGAATTGTAATCTTATTGGGCATAGCGGCACAGATGCAGGTCCCATTATCAATCTGTAAAGAAAGAACAACACTGCAATCAGGACAGCAGTAAAATATCTGCAATCAGACAGCACACGGCTTTGCTATTAGTGTGATGTTAAGCTCATTAACTCTGACTAAATAATAGTCTAATTAGAGGGATTTTTCTCTGTATAAGTAACAACAACCTAACCCACCTTTCCAGAGGAGAAGAGGTGGCATCCCTTGACTGTCTCAAAGATGAAGGGGTTGAGGTCAGGCTGAGCCGGGAGATGGGACTGCGACAGGGACTGTTTCACCTTCTTGATCTCCACCAGACACAAGGCCCTGTCCTCTCCTGGATGACACAACAAACACACCACGTACAATCAGAAACACAAGCAACCTCCTGTTTACTTCAGTGCATTCATACACATGACTATTACCAGCTAGAGGTCTCATAATATGACACCATATGTTACAGTACATGTATATGTAAGGGTTATCTGACTTATTAGGACAGCAGAAAAAGCCGGATTTACCCTCTGCGTCTCATTTTCAAAACAACTAATAGATATAAAAACACCGACAGCGCAGAGTTAAATAAATGATCTGGCAATATGATTACTGAGTTGATAATTCATTAGTCTTGCACTGACTACAAAACTAAAATGACTTATTGATAATTGAGTATAATGGCCTCCATTTAATATTATGTACTGACCAGTGATCATTAGCAGCTTATCAAGTTCCTTCAGGATCTGGATTTGGAATACGGAGGTCAGCCCGGGGATGTGGGTCAAAGAGTTCTTTATGACATTTAGAGCATACAAACCCTCCTCAGAGCCGACCAACACGATCTGAGGGAAAGGATAAGGTAGGCCATAAGAGCTTAACGAGTGAAACATGCGGCAGAATGATGTAGCAGTCAGAACAAGTAAACTTCATTATGTTCCTGTTGATGGTGCAGGTTTTTTGTTGCTGTACCTGGTCAGTGAGAGGCAGAGTGCAGTTGATGTCCAAGCGGTCATCACCCTCCAGCTTCAGCAGAGAATTGCCCAGAAGTTTCTATTAAGACAAGAAGCAGAAAGAGAGAGACATGGAGCAGAGGGGAGGGGACCGGTTAGGCAGATCTTCTACAAATCAGTTGCCTCAGAGCAAGAAAAGGTGACCCAGTAAGGATAGACAGCTAGAGAGCCGTCAACAACTCAAAACAACTCTGTCCTTCACTATTAATAAATTAAATTCACATGTAAGCTGAGGATGTCTGCATCAGTTAACAGACATCTATTCTCCAGACAACATGATAACAAACAAACATGATACTTTTAATTTGGTACAGATATTGTCTGATACTTTTCAACAACAGTGCCACTACAATAACTAAATGCCAAAATGATACAATTGTATTATTTTGTAGAGTATAAACATAATTTTCTACAATTTATTCTTCATGTTTGTGCAAAAAAGAACCCAAATAGGCAAACTTGTTTAATGTTGTCTTTGCACCAACAGCAGTAAAAAAGACCTTTGCCTAAATATAATACTAAGTTTTTAATAAATCATCTTTTAAATTAGAATATCCAATCAAAGAGTGTAGGAATTTACCAAACATTTGATGCAAACTTTTGGTACTTAACCAGTGTCTGATGCTGCTGTGGACACAATTTGGTCTGTATGCTTATAGCTGTATAACCGTTTTCTGGGTGGCCATAGAAACAACCACTCCATAGCAACAACAGCAGTCGTGGGAAAAGAGTTAAATTCGTTTAAAAAATATGGTTGAACACTGACAGTGCCTTTTATAATAATCACCAAAGCTTAATGGATGCTGTTCACCTCAGGCCATACAGTATCGATGACTATTTTATGCCAGACAGCTAATTATGATAAGTGACAAGTGCTGCAGTGTGAAACTGACCAATTGGGTTGAAAAAGGGTGGGACTAAAAATGCACACACTATGTGGCCAAAAGTATGTAGACACCAATATCCAGATACTTTTGAGTACTTTTGGTCTGGGGCTGTTTTTCTTGGTTTGGTCCCCTCTATTGCAGTTAAGGGAAACATTAATGCTACTGCGTACAATGATATTTTAGACAATAATGTGATTCCAACATTGTGGAGCTTGGAGAAGGACTTTTGGATAAGCCATCACTTATTTTCACTGCTTCCACTGGGTAAGAGATATCGTAGCATCAAGGCACACACACCACTTGTTTTACAGATAGCTGCAGGGCACAGAGGCAGTTAGCTACTATCCACTGTGCTTTCTGTTCTAGTTATTCAAGTCTACTTCTTTATGTGCTTGTTTACACTGTAACATTACACAGTGTGTGTAACTCTGTGTGATAGCGACCGTATACTGTGTATACTTTGTACATGTTAATTGGAGAGCAGCCAGGGAACAAGTTTTTCATTGTATGGAAACAAACTGGTGGCCCCCTTGAATCCTTTCACAACATGACAATGCACAAAGTGAGGTCCATAAAGAGATGGTTTTCCCAGTTACTTACTTAACCTAACTGGCTTGCACAGAGCAATCACATCAACCCCATCAAACAACTTTGGGATGAATTGGAATTTGTGAAAAGCCTTCCCATCACCTACATGTGATGTTCAGCAATCACATGTAGGTGTAATGTTTATGTGGGTGTCCAAATACTTTTGGCCATGTAGTGTATTATGTCATGAGGCAAAAGGTTGCGTATTTATTTATTTTAAATACATATTTGAATAGGTGATATATGTAACAAGGCAGCAGTAACACTTTTTGGAAACGCTAACATACAGTTTAGAGAAAATGTAACACTAATTCCACTTCAACCGCTTCTAAAACGTCAATAAAAACACACCAACCAAACACCAACAGCAGAAGCCTGCAGACTGAATTTAAGCTCAGGTTGATAAAGGTGTGTGTATGTGTGTCTGTCATGTTTCAGTGAAGGGAGATACAGCAGTGCATGGCTTTTGCAGAAGCATGTATGACATAGCATATGACACCAGGCCAGAGGTCCAAAGCAGTGCCTATTCACATCCATGCATTATTTAAGTTTATGAGTGTATGGTATAATTGATGTGCGTGTTCGACCACTGAATGCAGCCGTTTTTCACAGGGCATTTACTTCCATGGAGCATATTGAGTAATTCAGCCTGGGACTGTGTTGACCTGCACTGAACAGCATCAGGGTTGTATGCGGAGATATGTACAGCTACTGCATGCTCAGTCGGCCGGTCGACTGAAGCCCAAGCGTTCGTGCAGCTACTTACTGTACCTGAACCAGAGGGGATAGGTTCTTCTGTCTTTTAGAAACACCTGCCTATAATATGATCCACACAACCGAGTTGAATGGAGATAGACACGCACAGTATAATCACATCAACAAAGACGATGACAACACACAAATAGGAGACGTGGATGTTGAGAACATGCAGAGAGAAAGAAGAGGGAGGGAGAGAAAAAGAAGTGAAGGCACTGGCTGATGTTTAATGGAGGCATTCAGTATATTTTACCCACTTTTCACACCAAACAGTACAGCCACCCTTGGATAAAGTTACTTATTTAAAATGTTCATAATAAGTGAGTTTGTCTTGTATAAAGGAGACACTGTGCTGTCTTTCTTACACATTCAAACCCAAACAAGCCTGATACAGGCAGAAAAATACAATATAGACACACAATACTTACAGCATCAGAATCCACTTTGTCTCTAGATCCACGGCTACCACCAACCACAGACTCCAGTACAGCCACCCAGCGCTGCTTGTCAGGGAAGCTGGGAGCCATGAAGTAGAGGGCCTGGCCTGGCCAGCAGGTGGTGTGGGGATGTGACTCGAGCTTCAACACATACGGGATGTCTGCGTGCACACACGGAAAAGACGGATTGGTTGGCTGTCTTGCTAACAGCTTAATTTCGCAGCTTAGCAGAAGTGTCAACATTTTGTTGTATTTTGAGATTGAAAGTACAGATGGGATATGAGAATCCAATTTAAAATTTGGGGAGAGGATGATACACTTAAAATCCTACAATAGGTGGAGTGTAGCAGGATTAGGTGGTATTGATCCAGTACCTGACTTGGCAGTGTTGATGAGCTCAGAGGCTCCAACAGCTCCATGAACGGTCACCTCCCCATCAGGCAGACAGAGCTCAAACTCCTCCTCAACTTTTATACAATCTATAAGACAAACACCACATATTTTTTTATTAGATACTGCTGTATTGATCTACATGGAAATATGAAGACTTAAATGATTACAAACTGTCTCGTTAAGGAATGGATCAGCGATGTTCTGTCAAGTTTAAAATGTATTTTTCTATTACCAATGAAAAGTACTGACCTTCTCTGGGCTCAGTATCATAGATGGATACTTTGGTTCCATCAAGCACCACATATTTCCTCTCCCAGCCCTGCTGACCACGCTTGCCATTTCTGTGTGAGCAAACACACAAATGCACACCACTGTTAAAGCTGTGAAAAAACATATGGTACATGGTCAGCATGGTAGTAAAGGACTGAGGTCAGAGGTTACCTAGGCTGCTTCATCCATCCCTCCAAGCGAACATGCCCACTGGCCTCTTTGACCTGCAGCGCAGGAGAGTTTGCCTTTTCTCGGCACAGAGCCTCTGAAAAGTGAGTGGCATACTCAGCTGGCAGACCGCAGGTGGCCGGAAGACATGGTGAGCATTTAGGGTGACAAAGGGTGTGACACTCTATAATACAACAAAGAGGGGAGGGGTGAAAAAATGCTGGGTTTATTAAAAAGTTATCATTAATAAGGGGGTTAATATTTCAATTGCAATAGCATATCACGATAAAAATATACAAATAGTTATCACCATTTTTATTGCTGTTGTCATCACAATAACTGTCAATGACAAGAGAAAGGCTACTTTTCACATTACCACGTATGCTTTTACGCCGCCTCTATACTGTTTGGGATTGCATCAAAATCCCATATTTTTCTTTTCTAGGCCTCCTAACAGTAGGAATTTTCATGACAGCCAAAACAAGACAAGTCTGATGCCACCATGCGACAGAGACTAATGTGATGGCCACGCCACAAGAACTATTTCTGGTATTTTATTAAGGCTGGCCAATAATTTGTGCTCTGAAATATCTTCACATTCAGCACTCCCAGCGTCAGTGCAGGATACAAACCTAGACAAGTGGCAGCCTGCCGTCCAAAATGCACAGTGTCCAGGCAGACGGCACACTTGGCAGCTCTCATGTTGAGGCCCACAGTGAAACGATGAGGGATGTTGTGGTGCATTCTCTCCTTCACACGACGACCAAACTCTGCAATGCAAAAAGGGAAGAAGAGGAGGGCAGGGATAGGGATTACTGAAAGAGAAATATGACACCATAATATTTTGTTACAGGTTTAAATCACTTCAGAAGTCAGCAACAAGTCCAAGTTTTTTCAAGCAGCATGGGGCAATTTGAATAGTGGATGAAATATTTTCAATCGCAGGTATTAGGCACATCAGTTTTCAAGTATACTAATATAGTCCATCAGAATCAGATTGTACATGCCAATGACCATGGGATGCATTAAAATCCTTCCGGGTGAAAAGCTACCTATCCAACCATATGCTATCTAAATCATGATTCCAAGAACGATGCTAAAAAAACCAAACATACAAAAAAAAAACCCACATCACGTCAAACTTGACCTCTATGAATAAAGTCTTTGGTCAAGTTACAGTTAGCTTGACAAGGGGACAATAAGACAGATGTACAGTATGACATGAGCATGTGTGTGTACAGTATAACATGCATGTAGATGAGCTCATGCATGTGAGAGGACACATTGTGGTGACTGCTAACTTACTTTCAAAGGTGACCCTCCTCTTTTCTGTGAGGAGCAAGAGGAAAGAGACAGAAAGGAGAGAGCTGTCTAACAATAACTATGTGAAAGCAAAGGAACACAGACAGTCAGGAGCCTGAATCACAAAGCAAGTTCAACTTAGACCATGATGTGTATTTTATCAGAGATAACAGCAGCCTGACTATCTTATGGTATTATAACTTCTGATGCTGTGGTATTAAGATATTCTGTTGGTGTGTAAGGTGGTCTGTGAAGCTTTTCACTTTCATGTGAATGCAGTATTTTTGTTGTTGAAGCATACTTTTGGAATTGTCGCTCCATTTTTATTAGGAGTTTATTAGGAGATGGGCTGTTTACACATTTTGATGTAATCCACTGAACCTGCTACGCAGCTATGATATATGCAGCAAAGGTTCAGTTTCCATGGTGATCAACCCCATATAAAAGGTAATTTAGCTTTGTGATAGCGGAAAGCCCCGATTAAAACCAATGTTACCTGGCTTATCCACTATTCTTACTTTGTGAGACAGGCCCAAGCAGGATTACAGTGTTAGCTGGATAAATGCACAGTGAATAAAACCCGAAAACGTGTTTTTTTTACTTCAGTCCATGTCCCTGGTTTGGAGCGAGATCCAGGTTTAACATGTACTGAGCACAGTTATCCAACTTTATTTGACTTCATAATCCTGCTTTATGAGACAGGCCATAGAAAGAACACACACATAAACACACCACGTAAACAAAAGTGAACAGAGACCCCATTTGTGTCGATAGCATAAAGGTGAACACTCCTGTGGGGGAAACTGTACAGCTTCAAAACAGGAAATCCTAGGTTCAAATTCAGGCTGATGGGCAGCATTGTGTGCGTCTAACCTTCAGGTGTGGAGGTCTCCTTGCAGCGGGTGGAGGGGTTGAGCAGGCTGCTGGGGTTGGGCTGATGTTCTGGGGATTTGACAATGGCCGACATGAGGATTTGATGTCGAGCCTGGGCTGGCGTGGAAGGAGCCACATGTTCCTGGGCTTTGAAATGAGCCGCTGTATCACCAGAAACAAATAAAACAACCTAATATTAGATCAGTAATAGAAATTAAGCTGGAAATTTCCGGCCCCATTACCAAAAAACAAATAGATTCTGAAATGAATCTCATAGGATCTGGCAGGTGTAGGTAATAGAGCAAAACGCTGCCATGGCAACTCTGTTAAAAGATGTCTGGGAACAGATAAGAGAGGAGGCACAATACAGAATTTCCTGAGCTAACTTAGTTTGTCTTTTCTCCTCTCAGATGGCAGACATAACTTTATGGTGGTATGAGGTTTGATGAAAAAAACATGATTAGCAGAGTTAAATCAACACCTCTCTGACTCTGTCAACAACAATTAAAACTCAGTTTCACAGACAGGAACTGTTTATAATAAGAGATTTTACCCCTCTCTACAGGAGGATGATGATCAAGGGTCAATTACGGAGTATCATCTCATTCCTTGCTGCCAAGGAATGCCACAAGGTACAAAAACCTGCCCCATATCTGGTGCAATAACTGTGCTGCCCAACACTACAACCTACCCTCTTCTCTGAGGGATCTTAGCTCTATCCTCATCTTCTGCAGAGCTTCTTCCAGCTCTGCACACCTTGAGCGCTCCTTCTCCAAAGCCAGTTTCATGTCACCGTACTGCATGGGAACTGTCGGTTGGGCCTGTGGAGCTAACGCCCCGTTAGTCGTGGTACCTACATCTTCCCGACGCCGCCCGAATATACCCTGCTCAGAGAGGGAACATGTTACTAATACTATACACGAACAATACAATACATACACATTTTTAGATAGAAGCTGTTTAGCAATCTAATTTGGCTCAGAGTTGTCGTAAAATGTTTTCCCAGACCTTCTTTTTCTTGGTGGGCTGGTCCATTTTAGCCTGAAGGAAGTCAATGAGTTTGGTCTGCTGGGAGATGGTCCCCTCCATCTTCACCTTCTCATGGGAGTATACAGCCTGCAGGAAGGAAAACAGATCTTCAGAGAAGGAAATACCTCTGAAGACAACTTAAAAAGAATTCCCTGTGAGAACACATGAATTAGGATTCCTGTATCCTCTTGGTCCCCCCTGAGATACCCTGTTACTTGCAAACATCAGTCGCACTATTATAATATCTAACTAGGGCTCTCTTTCCCCCTAGAGACCGCTGTATTTCATCAAATTGCAAAAGGTATTTCATTGAGCACCTGTATATTCTCCAGCTGGTACTCCAGATCGGTCCTCTCAGTCTTGAGCATGTCTGTCTGGTCCAGGGCGTCCTGCAGGCCTTGGGTCAGACGGAATATGTGGCTCTTCTGGAGGTCCATCTGCTGCTGCAGCTTCCCTTGCTGTGGGGACACCAGTACACAGATATTTAAATCAGGAAATCAGATTTAAAAATCAGCCACATTTCAGAATTGTAGCAAATGTAATTAACTCAATAAAGAGATGTGTCTCAAACAGGAGACCATTTTTAGCCAACAGTTTAAAGAAATGTACTTTAAATTAAAGTACAAGTTCAAGTACATTGATGGCTAAAAATGGTCTCCTTGGTTTCATGTTTTTGAATGAGTCCAGAACATAAATGTAAGTTAAATTTAATGGATACAGGTATATGCTTATGCGGTCACAGTTCACTTTCTACCTCTTCCATCAGCCTCTGTTTCAGTTCTCTCTCTGTCTCCAGTTTCTGCTGTAAGCTGCGGGCATTCATCTCCAACATGGCGTGCTTCTTCTCCAGATCATTGAGCTGTGAGTACATGTGAGTGCATGTTCAATCGTCACGGCTAAAACTCTGCAAACACAGTATGGCTTTCCTCTCTCAGAATTAAAACAAAAATTTGTTGTCTCACTTAAAGGACTGAAGATGGGGTTAGCGTTAGATCATAAGTAAGACACAGACACTCACAGTATCAGACAGACTTTCAGCCTTCAGTCTCTGCTCCTTCAAAGCCTGCTGTAAGGCCATTATCTCAGCCTTGTGCTCTTTGACTGCCAGTTCCACTGCCTGGCGAGACTCAGTGCTGCGCTGGTCTGCACGCAGCCTGTGAACAGCACAATAACTTACAATATATATCTTAATGTATATGTGGATTGACACAGTGCAGTCATTCTCGTGTATAATAACACAGTATTTTCATGCTTGCATGTTACCTGTTCTGCTTCTCATTGTCCAGCAGTCTCTGCAGGTCTCTGGTGCGTCTCTCGGCTTGGCTTTTTTCGTCCTCCAGGGCGCCTCTCCAAGCCTCCCACTGCCTCTCCTTCTCCAGCAACTCGTCGTTTAGGGACTCCAGCTCCACCACCTGCTCTTCCAGCATGCTGCATGTGGTTTTCAGTGTCTCAATGTTCTGGGAGGATAAACGAAAGAGCAGACTGAAGAGAACATCTTTCACAGCTTTTGGGCGAAACCACGTGATTGTCGTCTCTCCTGCATTTTCAGTGACAGCACACAGTCTCAGTATTATGAGGCTTAAATGTTCATAACGTCTTTGGTCTGGAACATGAGGATAAATATGGTTAAAAAGACAACTTGTTACAGTCTGATGCCTTGCTGAAAGATGATACTGAATAAAATTGAAACTGTCGACAATATCTTTAACTTTCCACTATATCTACCAATATGAGGTACTGTAGGTATACAGTTAATTATGTCCAAGACCTTTCTTGAGCATTTGTGTGTTACCTGTTTCTGGTTGTTGAGGTGCATCTCACGGTCAGCCACCTCCCTCCTCAGCCTGTCCACTTCCTGGCTGAGCTGCAGCTGGTCCTCCCTCTCATCTGACGCTTCATCAAGCTGTTTGGACAGGTAGAAATTCTGGCGGTTCAACTCAGCATTCTCCTGACTCAGCTGTGTAAGCTGCTCCTCCAGGTCAGTGATCACCTGAAGCAACACAAACAGGTAGAGGTGTTAGCCTTGTTTGTGGAAGGGAACAGATATTTTTAGGTTCTGGCCACAAAAGCCAGGGGGAGAGAATCATTTAAGTAACAGCACAGCTGGGCTCCTGAACGTTTACAGCATTACAATGTGGCTAATTAATGTGCACAGTGAAAGTGAAGCTGCTACCAAAATCCCACCAGTAAGGGACTTATGTTTGCCATGTAGGATTTAGGAAAAGGAGGTTTAGTTAAGTGAGCCAAATGTCAAATAAGATCTCTTAGATGTTCAATTTAAAAGTTGAAGGAGGTGGTTTGTTGAAAGTTGTGCATTAATGTTATCCATCAACATGTTATTCATGTCATCCATTTAGGTACAGTAAATGTGTATGTGGAAAAAAATCTGCATCGACTCAAATGTTTGGGCAAAGTCGGAAAATGCCTTATGAAAGCAAGCTGTGCTACATTAGAATGAACTTTTAGAGTTGAACATGAATCACCATATAGTCAAAGTGAAACCTGTGAAACCTTTTGAAAATTGTTCTGCTGCTGCTGAAAGCTGAGACAAAAGGCTCTGGCAGCACTTACTGAGCAGCTGTCTCTCAAGGCATCAAACTTGCGCTGAATTTCATCTCTGTGATTCTGTGAGAAACAAGAGCAAATGAAGAGCAAAAATACAACCACATCTGACTGCTACATAAAATGATGAGGAATGATGTATTGACAGCATTATTTAAAAACAGACTGTATAATGCACGCAGTCTGAAGAAAGTTACGTTTTCAGATTGCCTACATCTAACTATATTTGTCCTGAATGTATGTGCACCTGTATTTCTATGACTGACTCTGATTGCACACATATGTGTTTGCACATGTTTGTCTTACCCTGAGGGCGGTGATCTCCTCCTCAGCCTCAGCGGTGGTCTCCTCCAGCTCAGTCTTTGCCTGCTGCAGCTGGCTCTCCAGGGCAAGACGTGCAGCCTGTAGGCTGCTAATCTGGGACTCGCGCTCCTGGAGGGAGAGGGTCAACTCTGACACCTGTCTCTTGATCTCCAGCTTCTCTTCTTCATGTTCTAGGCCCATCTACAAGGAAACAGGATTAGGGTGAATGCTGTGTGCATATCACAGTGTAAATCAGACCTGAAACAGATTGTATTTGCATATAATTTTCAGCCTTTTTTTAACCTGTTGAGAATACCAGATGGTAGGCGTTTTAGGACATCAGGGTGATTCAGAAATTGGAGGGAATCTAAAAGCTGGTTAAAATCAACATAGAGGACTGCTTGAAACCAGTTGACCCACATCTGTCTGTTGTGCTAACATTTTCTGTTATGGCTGATATAAACTTGCAGTTACTTACATAACTACATAAAGTATATACTACCTTTGCTTTCAGTACATTACAGCCAATTTCAAGACTTTTCAGGCACATTTTAATACCATTATACATTTAAGACCAATTATAAGAACAAAGTAATGAAACAAAGCAGAAATAATGCAAGCTGAATGGACAGTTTAAGAAAAGGCACAAAAGGAGAATAATTAGAGGATGTCAGGGGACACAATTCCAACTAGCAGAAATAGAAATGCAGATGCAAACTCTGCTAAGAAATTGGACAGCACAGAGAAACCTAAAAGTGCATAGTGAAAAATAAGACCTCTGGTAATTGGATTTAAACTGTCATACTTGTTGAGAACAAAAAAATCTTTTCAAGCTTTTAAAAAGAACAGATGTACTCTCTATGCTAGTAAAGAGTACTCAAACAAAGTAAAGTTGAGACACACAAGGGCGCATTTAGCTTCTCCATAGGTTTCTGACTATTACAGAGATGGAACGGTAGATCTCATCTGAAAGTACGTATTTGTGTGTGGGAGAGGACAGAGTGTGTGTGTGTGTGTGTGTGTGTGTGTGCGTGTTTGTATGCGAGGGTGCAGAAAGGCCAGCAATTAGTGCCAATCTGTGTATCACGTCTCAGTGGGGAAGAGTGTGTGGAGGAAGAGATATGACATCCAGTGAGCAGGTTGTCCACCAGTAACATCGGCAGACAGCACCCCAGGGGGGTGAGAGCTCTCAAACAGGAAAAAGGGGGCATTGTGGTTCTCAATTATGTCAAAACTTCTTTTTATAGAACAGGATGCACATACAGCTAATGGATTTTGTGGTGCATTTCTCAGAGTGGTGAGGAAACATTATGTACTTTTAAAACTCTTCACTCTTGTTTAATGCATTATCAAATATTCACAGGTGAGTGTCAAACATCTGAAATAGGCAACAAAAAGAAAAGAAGCACTTTTCTTCTTTAACTTTAATGTATCAATGTTAGACTTCATTGAGTCTTGTAGAAAAAATTATAAAGCTTTCACAGGGAGGTCAGAAGCAGACCAGAGCTGATAGACAAATAGCATCTTGTTCAAGGATACTTCTGCAGGGCGGATGCTTGACAAAGTGGAGGCTTTAACCTCAGTCCTCCAGTTTAAGGGTAAACTATTCACTGGTCATGCAACAATGTCCTGTTTTATTTTGATACGGTTAAACATATTCTCACCTGTTGTCAGCCAATGCAACTACATTATCCGAGAGAAAACAAATGAAGGCTGTTGGCTCCACTGGAGCAGTAGATACAGATTTGTGTAGAAGCCCAATGGCAATTTTCTAGAGGTGCCATTATAGACCTACAGTATTTAATTAGCCGTTTATCTGAAAGGGATCTGAGCTCGCCAGCTGATCAGCTGCCTTAATCCCTTTTGTGGATAGTAATAATGTAAGGCTACGCTGTGTGCTAGTTAAAGTGAATTACTTAATCCTGAGCCAACAAATTTTGAGCCATGTCTCCGCTTCCTGTTGCCTCACCTCCCGCAGCTTGCTCTCCAGCTCCAGCAGCCGGGTCCTCTTGGTCTGCTCCTGCTGACTCATCTTCTCCAGGTGCTCCTCCAGTTTGGCATTTTGGGCCTCTAGCTTGCCTGCCTGAGACTCCAAATAGAACTTTTGCTGCCGAAGCTCTGAAATCATCTCCTCCTGGGCTTTCCTAACAAAAATATACACACATATGTCAGGTACATTGCCAATTTAGGAGCAGACATCTTTCAAAAACTTCTGCAGAGTTTCATAATGTTTATTTAGCACATAAAAACATTTAGATTAAAAGTTTAAGTAGAATACAAATGAGTAATGCGAGATACATTATCATTCATTTGGAGTGTTTCTGTCCACCTGATGAATGTAAATCCAATATTCACTCTCTTTTAGCTCTGTTTTTGGTCTCTTACCAACTCCTGGAGGGAAATATCTGGCTCTTTAGCCGCTAAATGTTCCACTATGTTCACCAGCTAGTTGCTAACTGTGTCTGTCTGCTGTTTGGAGCTGAGCAAGTAGTGCACAGTGGGTTTTTGAAGCTTTTTTGCTGAAAACAGCTGCCTACCGGACAGCTTAAACTGGCTATAAAGCTCCGTAAAGCAGAGGGGAGCTGTAGGCCCAGATGATAATTGTGTATAGGTTCAACACTATGAGTAACTCCTTTCGAATTGTCACACTGTTTTCACTATCATTTGATTTTATTATTATAAAAATGCCGATTATAGCCTCTTTACCCTAAGAGATGATCCACAGTTTACACACAGGGGAGACAGAACAGCCGTGGTGCACAAAGATGTAAGTGCACACTAATGAAGCAATTGGAGGCTTGAGGAGACAGAGTCAGTGTAGGTGGGGGCACTCATAAAAGCAGTGTGGGCAGAAGGTCTAGTTAACTCACATATTCTTCTGTGTGTAGATGCTGCTGTTAGCGGCCAGCTTGTTAGCCTCTGACAGCTCAGCGATGCGCTGCTCCAGGTTCTTCATCTTGGAATCCATAGCATTAATGGTCTGTAGGAACAGGGAGACACAATAACATGGTGGAAATCACATCCCAATAAACAGGCTCAAATGCAAGGATATATTCCCTTTTCATTGATAGCCAAATCCTACTAATATTCATGGTACGTTGCAGCACAATATTTTGTAGGAAACAGAATTTTGTACTGCAGTAAAATCCCATTAGAGTCCATTAAGGTGTTGCCTGAATCTTCTACTGTCAATGTCAGATGACTGCCTCTAAAAGCTTCTTAACTGCCTCAATTCTACCACATTAACCAGATTAGGACTTGAGCCCAGGCTTTGCAGTGCAACATGAAGTATACTGCAATTTAATCCAGCTGTACATTCCAATACATTTGAACCACTATAACAAATTACTGTGTAAAGAAATAAAAAACACTGATGGAGTCTAGTTGTGAAATTCTGAGGAGAATGATCAGTTCACAAGCAACTTTAACCAACTGAGACTTAAACAGTACACTGGACCTGCATAACATAACAGAGGTGTTTAAAACTTTAAATCAGACTATTATATACATTGCTGCTGTTTATAATGATGCAAAATGAATCTTTAAAATAAACTATGGTATTAGTTAGTGACAATATGCAATACTGTAAATCCTTTAGTTGGTAGAAGCCTGTTATGTTTCCTTACTGCTTTCTGTTCACTGATAAGTTTGCAGTTCTCTCTTGACTCCTGCTCCTGCTGGGCCCTTTTGGCCTCGAGGCTCTCCTTGTCAGCCAGGTCTACCTTCATCTGGGCCTCCAGAACCTTGATCAGACAGAACCAGCGAATGTTACACCTGCCTATGTTGATTTGACAAATTCACATTTAGGTTGAAGTCTGTAACTTGCTACATGATAAAGGATTCATTAAGGAAAATCCCATACCGACATGGTTGTAAATGTACAACCTGGCGTGAAAGTAGTAATTAGTGTGGTGTCAAACCTCACTGTAAAACATGTGACAGCTCTGACTTATATGAAAACACAACACTCATTTAAAATGGCAGGACTGACAAGGAATTACTACACATACAAATATATGAACATTCTCTGATATTTACAGTTTTCAGTAGCCTGGATAATATAAGGCTGGCCCACCTTGATCTTGTCTTCATAAAGCCTCTCCTTTTGAACCAGTTGGGTTTCCATCCTCTGCGCTGTCGACTGGGCATCCCTCAGGTTCTCCTCCAGTTCCTAAAGGGAATTACATTACAAATATAACTGCACACACATAACTAGAGCTGCAACGATTAGTCGATTAATCGATTAGTTGTCAATTATTAAATTAACTGCCAACTATTTTGATAATCGATTAATAATTGAGTCATTTTTTAGGAAAAAGTGTCCAAATTCTCTGATTTCAGCTTCTCAAATGTGAATATTTTCTGATTTCTTTAGTCCTCTATGACACTAAACTGAATATCTTTGGATTGTGGACAAAACAAGACATTTGAGGACGTCACCTTGAGCTTTAGAAAACAGTGATCAACATTTTTCACAATTTTCTGGCATTTTCTGGACCAAACAACCAATCGATTAATTGAGAAAATGATTGACGGATTAATCGATAATGAAAATAAACACTAGTTGCAGCCCTACACATAACACAATAACCATGAATCCAAAATACACTACAAATTTCTCGCATTAATGTAAATTACACAGTATAGCTTTCTTTGTATATTACATACAAAAACACAAACTATCACTGACATGATTAGTTAATGCAATCCTAACCCCTAAAAATCCTGGATTTACATAAGACATGACGGCACAATCTACTGAAAAACAGGGTGAAAGCTATTCTAATAATTCTACTCTAATACCAAATACATTAAAATCAAAAGAAATGAAGAAACTTGCATTGAAAAGCTGGAAATCCACAAGTCGGCTGTAGCGCTGCCTGCTCATGCTGACACTGGTAAAATTATGTGTATGTTAAAATCTATGTATGTAATGACACCGGTTGACTAGTAGTCATGTGTGAGGGCTCAGCCAGCAAGGAGCTCTCTAAAGAGAAGTGTGTGCAGTGCGTTCGTGTGTGCTCTAAGATAACTGATGAGGATAGACTGGGAGAGGGCTGGATGAATGGGAGGGGTGGGCAGGGGGGGAGAAATTAGGGGTCGGAGTATTAGCAAGCCTTATCTGCAGCTCTCTCACCAGGATCTTTTCAGCCATCTGCTGGATCTGCTGGGATTTGGTCTGAATGTCATCTTTCAGCTTATTCTCCCGCCGCTCAACCATCTCCAGCCTCTTTACCTGGTTCTCCAAGGTCTTCCTGCCCTCCTGCTTACACAACAAAAATAATAACATAAGACTAACCACACAGAAAAGAGTGACTTGTGTTGGGCTGCAGTATTTAACAAACAAACCAGTAATATTTCACAAATATGCATGATTTAGCATTGTGGGTTTACTCTGGTACCTCTGTTTCTCTCAGGCGGCGTTTTAAAGTGTCACTAGAGTCGCTTTTGCCTCGCAGCCGCTCGAGGTCTCGTTCCAGCCGCTCTTTGGCCTGCCGAACATTCTGCAGCAGCTCAGTGGCTTCTGTGCTCGCTTTCACTGCCTGGGGGAGGTCAGGAGGTCAAAGGCTGTTAGTGGATCCCAAGACAAATCTCTTGATATGCTTGGGCAATTCCTACTCAGAGACATGGAAAAAAAAGCTACTCTAGGGAATAAATGGAGAACAGCAGGCCGCAGAAATTGGAAAAAAATGCCAAATTCTGTATATTAGGAGAAAATTAGGAGACGACAAATGAAACAATGACAAATAATCCTGCTGAAAATATACTACTCGAATAAATGTTTTCTTATTACATAATGACCGTAACCAAGACAACAATTAATTTACCTTGGACAGTTTGTCCTGGAGCTCCTGGATTTTCACCTGCTGCTCAGAATTGGTCTGAAAAAACAAAGCACAGTGAACTCAGTCCAGAAACCTTAGGGCAACTGCATCTTTAAGCATGTAGATCAGTCTGACAAGCCTGATTTGTTACCTTCTCTAGTTTGGAGAGAAGCTCCTCCACCTCGGCTTTGCCCTGCTCTTTAGCCTGAAAAATAATTGGTATATAGTAGAGACGGATCAGTAAAGTACAATCCACCCACTGGTTGTACAATCCACCCAGTGGTACAATCACCCAGTGGTTGCAGTAGCAAGAGGACAGCAGCCCAGGTAGCACTTTTCCCATGAACCTCCTCTAGTTCCTCCTGAAGGATCCCCAAGAGCATCCAGGCCAAGAGGGAGATGTAATCACTCCAGTTTGGGCTTCCAAACCATGTGACCCAACCATATCAACTGAGGTTGTTTGGGCCTTTATCCACACAACTTTCAAGCTTGCACTATTGTGAATGCAACTCATACTTGAGTCACACTTAATTTGGGTACACTTGGACTACAGTTACTTTTGAGGGTTGAGAATCTGTAAATCAGTGGCTTTGATGAATTGCACATAAAGAGTTTTCATTTTTAGGCTGAAAGTGAATATCACATATTTAAGTGTCACTTTGAGGCACCAACAAACCCAATAGTAGCATAGCATCAAATGTAATGTCTTTTACAAAAAAATCTGTCAGACTAACTAAGTGGACTGCACTTTTCTATTCACTAATGCTGGATTGATGGAATCAAGTTTTATCACAAAACCAAAGAGGAAAGAACAGCATCTACGTATATAGGCTTCGCAGACTGTATGCTTGGCTCTTGTAAGCTATAACTCTAGAGTTAGCCTAGTCAGGGGGAAGACTCAAAGGTGAGAGTGACATAAAACCAAAAGTTAATCAACCTCTTCTTCTCTGTGTGCTGACACACTTGGCATGTTTATAATTTAAAGTAAATTACAGTTTTAAACTTGAAAAAAGCTCAGCATTTATGACGTATTTGCATTGTAGTGTAGTGTAGTTAACTGCACAGTTGTGATCATTATATATAGTTTCATATAGAATACATTATCATTTTATCCAGCTGGTTTTTAATGTTTTGAGTAGGTAGATAACACAATGTTACAGCTGTTCTAAGCAATCAGTAGAGTCTTAGAAACACACAAAACGATAATGTACTTTAGATGTTTCACAAAGATTTGAGTAATGTTTGTGAACTGTGGTTTTTGGCACCTGGAGGCCAGACTGGTCTCCTTGTCACCTTCTATCCAGGGAATACTTTGCCAGGATCACTGGTAAGACAACCAGCATTACAATGTTTCAGGGACAAAAAGTGAATCCTTGGCCTGTTACTTGACGCACATTTGCATTACATGACCTATAAGCATCTCCTGTGCAAACATACCTTCTGGATTCTCTGCTGGTATTCCACAGCTTTCCTTTTGAGTTCCTCACTTGTTTGCCTGGAGTCTCTCAGTTCAGCTTCGTAGAGGTCGCTGCGGCGTCGGGCAGCTGACAGGTCCTCCTCCAGCTGCCTGATGGTCACCTGCATCTCCTCCAGCTGTGCATGGTACTCCTGAGTCCACAGAGACCACACAGTGATCAGTCATCAATGTGGAATAAAAAACGGCCCTCCAAACACTGACTATATATTCATAAACATGTGAAGTCAAGTTTCATCAAGTTTAGTTGAGTTCACCACCACTACAATCACCTTATAGTGTGTCCCTCATATAGCACTTTGTATCCATAATATGACACAATGTGTATTAAAGTGAACTGCTGATTGATTTGTGACATCCCTCTAATTTATAAAACTTGAAACCTGCCCAAGGACTTTAGTTTGTGATCACACTCATTCTGTACAAGCTGGAAACAAGTCACTGTTGTCATCTAAGTGAGAAGATGAGGTTTTTTTTCTCTCAGTAAAGTCAAACTGATCAGTTTGAAAATATTTTTTTATGTAAGGAAACAGGATTGTACAACTCTTCAAGCAATAAGTCATTTTCAAATTTTCATTGTGCAACATTGTGTTACAAAATGATTTAACTCAGCAATGTTTCAACATATAGGCATAGCTGGTGTGTTTTTCTTAAATAAATTTACTTTTCCTGTAAAACAAAATAATAAAAAAAAACAACAATCTGCAGGTTTTATGTGTATGTTTCGACAAGATACAACAGCAGCATGGTTTGTTTGGCACAGACTCAACAGAGGAACTGAGCTCTTAGCACAGGCAACAATTTCTGCCAATGCTATACAGACACAGATATACTTCACAGATCTGCTGACACTGTTTCATTGTGCAGTGATCTATAGAAACCGCAGTGCACTGCAGCAATGACCATTTATCACCAAAAGTGTCAAAATCAAAGATAACAACTCAAGGATTACTACTTAAAAGCTGTAGTTGGCAACTTCGCGCTATAGAGAAAAGGAAAAATAACTGCTGAAGTCTATAAAAATGTTTGCAGCGACAACATGTTAAACTCCTCGCTCTTTGATTTGTCACTTCTGGTGCACCAAAATTTTCAACCAATGAACAAATGGAAACAGAACTGCAGTTAGTTACATCAGGCTACTCGATTGGATCATGAGGGATGACATGTCTTGTCTGTTAAAGCCCAGATTTCATTCATGGCGACAAGTGTTTTTGTCTGTAAAAATATTTCAGAGTTCAACTTTCATTTGTGATTTCAATCATAAATGTTGATTAGAAAATTGTAAATACTGTGTGTCATTTCTCCGGAGGAGTAATGATCAAAGTCTCCTGTACTTTTGTACCTTGCAGGGATGCCATCTGCAGAGATGACCTTTATGAGTGTTGAGGACAAGGGAGTCCTCAGAGGGGAAGCCCTGCCAGTGTAACAGGGACACACTGAGAAGAGTATAATCTCACTGCTGCTTCAGTTACGCCTTTATCAGCTATGATAGCATAAAGACGACACTGGAAAGTAAATTAATCTCTTCACATAAGACGGTGGCTTTATGGATACAGTATGAAGGCATTTTACCCCCTTTCACTGCATATTTTTTAGTGTAAATACCTTGAAGGGTTTATAAAAAATCTCCAAATGCACCACATCATTATCGTGATGAGAGGGAGGAGACAGAGGAACGTTTGAATGAGAAGATTTACATACTTGCTCTTTAATTTCCTGCAGCTTGTTGCTCTGTTCGCGGATGTCATGCAGCAGCTGCATGGCCTTGTCATCCTCTCTGGAGACCTCCACACGTGCCTCCTCCAAGCTTCGCTTTAGGCTCTGCAAACACACATATGCGCACACAAACTCAAGGCTGCTGTTGGTTCAAATCAATACGGATTTTTGAGGTGTTGAGGACAGTGACACACAAGTACACCAATATATGAAAAAACACAAACTTATGGAATTATTATATATAAACAGTTGGTATAATGACTCACACTGCACTCTGTAATGTAGGTGGCGAGGTCTTGCTCCAGAATGCTCCTCTGTGTCTCGGACGCCTTCAGCTCCACATCCTTCTGGTGGAGCACTGACTCCAGGTCAGTCATTTTACGCTGGAACCTGGAGATCTCCTGCTCCATCTGAATCCACCAGAGAAAACAGCACAATTATTAATTTCATTGCAGCTTTACTGAAGGCCGACAACTTACAATGGTTTTTAGAGGTTTGTGTGACATTTGATGCCTTAAATGCGGCAGAAATGTAAAGGTACCTAAAGTGGTGATTTAAATCAGCGAGAAGGGTCCATCAGCCATAGATTCTGATGATAGCCGATATATTTGACCTATCACCCAACTCAGAATGCTTCAGAAAAAACGTAGTTATAATGTTGTACACACAACATGATTAACTTGGCTTCTTAAAGCAGCACCAGAAGCCTGTTTGATCTGCATTAAGCCAGCCAGCCAGAATAAACACAGGACGTCTGGAAATAAAACCCTTGATGGAATCATTTATTGCTCAAAACAAAGTTCTACAATATGGAAACACAAAAACACCATTTTACAGTTTCCAGTCAGCCAACAGTGGTCTTACTCTAGTCACCACCGGCTTGCTTGATGGAGCTGCTCTTGCATTTGAAAATAAGAATGACGTTTGCCATAAAGGCTAGTGATGAAATATTGAAACATGAATAAAAGCGACAAAAAGGCTAAAAGTAAAAGCTCACCTTGTGACATTTGTCTTGAGTTTCTTGTAGTTCTCTGCTTTTAAGGTGCAGTTTCTTTTCCATGGAGTTGGTCTTAGCAGGAGAGTTGAGGCCTGCAGACACTGACCTGAGGACAAAACATATATGGATGTTCTATCGTACTATCTAAGCCAAACACAAATACTACATGCCTCATCTGCGTAAGATGTCAAACATTAAAATAAACATGGTGCACATGTTGTGTGTGTTACCAGTGTGATTCTTAATAGGTTTCTTTGCAAAACTTTTTGCTATACTTGGACTGTCTGGAGCGGTCAGCTACCAAATTCAAACAAATTAAGATTACGTACAGCATACATGAATGCAATTTATCAAAATATGTTTCTATTGTGTAAGAATGTGGAGCATATTCAAAATATTACGAATTCCCAAATCGTATCAGCTAACCAAAAATACATTATGACATAGAGCCGCATCATGTAGCAGCAGGCTTTGACAGTATCGTAGCTGTAATTAAGCTGGCTGAAATGCAGACACAACACCCACACATCATAAATGAGAAACAGACACTGAGAGCATGAAAATACGCATTTACTTTACTTACAATAAGGCTACTGACAACAATTAGGATAACATTCAACAGAGCATTTTTGAAGTGAGAAAGAGCCGAGTATGTTTTATTCATCGTGGTTCATTCAGGACGAAACAGACTACATGAACAAAACAGCCGCGTAGACCTGGGAATATTTGCTGTTTGCCTGACAAAATAATGTGACAGGAGAATTTAGGCTATGCTTTTGCTTGGGGTTGTTCTACACAGAGCTCTGTAGTGAGTCCGATGCACTCATTTTTCTTGTTTATGTAAGGTGATGTCCTATTTTGTTTCCATTCTTTGGGAATAATTTAGAGCACAAAGTATATTTTCACCTGTCTCTTGACCAGAGAAAGGGAAGACTTCTAAATAAATGAATGGGTCTGTATGAATGAGTTCACAAATACTGCAGAGGGATCTTTAATAAAGTTGACTCAGACTGAGTCACAGTGTTAAAAATAATCACGAAAGCAAGCACTGCTCCCTTCGCCTCTCTGCACCGAGAAACATCCCCCTGAAACACACACGCATATACAGTACATACTGTATATATATGTATATATAGAGAGAGTATACAGAAACAAACACACACACGCATTTGGCTCATATCACTAACAAAAACAGCAACACCCCAACCAGCCTTTTATACAGGAATCTAGATTAAACGAAGAGGCGTTCCAGCTAGCGGAATCTGTTGCAATTAAAAATTGATGTTAGACATCAAAATTCATTAAGTTCTCCAATGTTTAGTGGAACAGTTTTGGGGGGCTACTGTACCGATAATACCACAATTTAAAACGTCCTCAGCTGGGGTTTTAATGCACGGAGTTGCATGTTTTTATCCATTTATCTGCGTCTTTCTTAAAACTGTCAAAGATGTGGTGAATTTTAAATGTCTATGTAGGATGGATGGATTTCTTCCTCACCTTCTTCTACGGTCCCCCCCCCAGTTCTTGTTATGTATGCTTTGATAATTGTAGTGAATACCAATAATGTTTTGAGGAAGCACGGGTAATATTTTTACTGTTCTCAAAATCATGTAGGGAAAAAAAANAAAAAAAAAAAAGGGAAAATGCCAGGCCACTCTTTTCCTAACTGACAAATGTGGTAGTTGTCATGTCTCTGTACTGTGGAGGGAAAATAGAGTAGCCAGTGCAGATTGCATTATTGAAGAGAATCAAAGAGAGATGGGGGCTCAGGGAAAGTGTGCAAGTTTAAGGCTTTGCAGCACTGATCAGGTAAACAAAAAGAATAGAAAACATATATTCACACAATTATGCACACACTGAAGAAAATGTGAACAAACACACATGATCAGAATACACACAAGCAGGGTGGCAAATGGAGGGGATTTTCAGGGAAGCTTCATTTTTGTGGAAAGTGGAAAATTGCCACTCACTGTAATTTCTGGTGATTAAACCAAACTAATAAAACACACAAAAAGACATAAACACCTCCATTCATACTGCACATATATGCAAAGAATGTGGACCACAGTGGACCAAATGGAGTTGATTAGTACACTTAAACAAAAGGTTTCCAAAGAGGGTGGGGTGTGCAAATGATATGTAGTACACCAAAAGGGTCCATTTTAATCTAAATAGTCTAAATACAAAAGAACAACTGTGATTTTTTTTAAAAATAATTTGAAAAGAAAGATCTAAAAATAACATATGGATAAATTTTCCATTTATAAGTCATACCACTCTTGTCCTGTGGGTGGCGCTAGAGGAAAGGCTGTGGGTCATTATATATTAAAAAGGGTTTATCTGCTTTGGAGCATAAATGGGCTCAGCAATTTGGCCATTTTGATTTTTTTTTTCTTCTTGTGTCCAAGTGGAGATTTTGGCCTGATGGTGGCACTAGAGGACAGGTCAGAGGGTCACTAAAAACATAAAGAACCATCCTCCAAAGACCATGAATGTCCCCAGCAGATGTCTTGAAAATTGAGCCATTAGTTGCCCAGATACCACATCAAGAGGAAATTCTGACCAGATGATGGCACCAGATGAAAAGTCACCTGAATTATTAGGAATCATCCTCTGGGGACTATGAATATCCATACTATGGCCATCTGGCAGTATCCATTCATGGCAATCTGGTCAGACGTTGTAAAGATATCTTGCTCTTGACCAAAGTGTTAAATGACTGACCAGATAGATTGACCATCAGACACAAAAACCAAAGACATACTCAAAACCTGTACAAAATATTGTGTACATTTTCCAAAACACCTCAAAATTGTCTCATATTACCTCACAATTCCTCAAAAAGGCAGATTTTTGATGAATTTCTAAGGAAACAAGAGGCAGAAGTTTATGAGCCTACATTCAAGCCACCTTGCACAGATGATTGACACTGAACCACAGATAGCTTCTTATAAATTTGAGGCAAGCTGTTAAGGGGATTTTGTTGTCAGGTTTTACTAATGAGGAATCAGACAGACAAGTTCACACAGGATGAAAAAAAGAACAGCAGGAACCCCAAAACACATGATTAGCAATTCATTATGCCTGGTTCTGGGTTCATTTCTCTTCCCTGTTTTGGCATTGTAATGAAGAATGTGTACACGCATATGCATACACCCACACACAAATTTGACACATTCTATGAGCTCTGAGCTCCTCTTAATCAAATGCAGCAAAGAAAATGACTGGCTTCAGTTAAAAACCATGAGCAGATGACTGATGGTGTAACAGCAAGGGACAGAGACATTAGAAGAGGGAGAAAAAAAAGAGGAGGAGATGAGACGGGTAAAGATGGGGGTGGGGACTGGGAAAAAAAACACCACGGTAGTAACCATAGAAATAGATTCTCTTCCCCAATCTGAGCTCTCATCCTTTTCCCTGTCTAATCTGCTAACGCTTTTTCTTCCCTTTCTGTTGCTGCTGCTGTCATGATCCGCAGTCTCCAGGATCATTAACCTGCAAGAGCACTGCCATGGGGCTACAGATATGAAACCCATCCTCTTGCATTATTATCAGAGGTTAAGAAGCCAAACACCATTAGGGATAATTACAGTCCCAAAACCCACGCTATAAAAGTCAGGAGCCCATTATGATGCACAGTAACAGAGAAAGCACAATAACAGCAGCAAGGGTGGGAGTGTGTCTATGTCTGGGGTTCCACCTCTCAGCAAACCTCATTGACACACTCAGCCGCATACTAATCAACGCCGATGGCAAGATAACGACAGCTCACATCCTCTTGTCCATTCATTTGATATCATTAGATATCTATCTATGCATTGGATCAACTACGTGTGATCCCAAAGCAAGAAAAATCAGGAATCAGGAGAAGAGAGCACCAGAGAACAGGGAGATCCCTCCCCTCCCTCGTTCCTTGTCTGACACAGCATATGGCCAAACCCATTTTGGCCCCAACAGGCATAACACTAATGACAGGGACACAACACCAACTGCCTAGGGCACCACGCTAGGTCACCTGAAACAAGGCTACCTGGAATTTGTTGCTGTGGTAATGAAGAGTCTAATGGCAGAACAGCAGCCAATGGTAGCATGGGGTCTTTAACCGACAAAGGTGTGTTAGAGAGGTGTATGCAGGAGGTGTCTGCATTGGCTACAGGAAAAAGAGGGGTCGTCTTTGAAAAAAAGCCAAACAATGCCTGGTAAACAGGTAGCACTTACTCAGTTTTGGCCAATGTTGTCAACGCTCTGCTGAAGAACCAGCCTAGAAAGGGCAGATCCTGGCCCTGGAAGCCCGCTGGCAGAGCTCCTCGCTGGGCTGCTGAGGCTGGCCGGGGGGCTGCCTGCTCCGGCTCCTCAAAATTAGAGGTGTCATCTTCAGCGTGCAACGCAGGAACAAAAGGCGGGAGAACTGCAGGAGAAAAGGATGAGAGGAGGAAGTAAGAGAGGGCAAGGAAAAAGGAATCAGCGATGAACAAAGTAGTAAAAAAAAAAAATTGGAAAAA